>JBCEWC010012169.1:0-16066 GCA_038996855.1 Solanum aculeatissimum
AGAGCTTATGTGCTACATGCTTTAGCTTCCGCGTTTCCGAACCGATGATGAGTGAAATGATGCTATGATGGCTTGATTGAGGGTCTTCGAGTCCTCTTTCGCCATGTCACATCTAGGCCCCCTATTCGAGTCGTGACAGTATTGTGTTCCCCATGAATTCCTAACTCAGTATATCCTGATAATCATAATCTTTTCTAGGGTGTAACATGTAGAACGACAAGTTATATTTACCAAACACTTTGATCCAGGAAAGAGGTAAATTTCACTACGTGATTGATCCATCCCCATAGTGTGACATTACTAACCCTTACCTTTTGTTCCAGTACAACCACCTTTTGATCCACTTCGATTGATTAGACGAGAGGAATCACATCGAATCCTATTAGTTAATCTCTTTTCCTATTCATTACTACCTTGATCCAATCAGTAAGAATTAGATGGGTTCTAACTTTAGCCACCGTTAAAAAGCATTTATAATGAAGAGAACTAATTAATACACACATGTACACTTTCAAGAATTACGAATTATCCAAATTTTACTTTGTTAGTTCTTCATGGTTCCCACAATGCTAGTTGTGGATTTAGCTTTGCATGGTCATTGTTGATGAAGAAATCATGTTATAGAATAGGGTAATTAAACACTTACAATGAGGAATTAAAGAACAAGCAATCTGATCTTCACAAGAAATCAAAATATTATAATCTCAATGTAAAGTAAAATAATATGAATTCTCAAGTCTCTCTACTAGTTCCTAAGTGTTTCATTTCGCTTCTCCCTCTTATAAACGTAAAAAACCTATTTGTAATAAGTAAAAATAAAATTTAAAATGAAATAGGAAAATTGGGATTGGCAGGTAAAATGGGAAAGGTTACGATCTGTATAAGGAACCATGACTCATACCTGGGCTTCATATACTTCAATGCACAAAATCTACTGTCAACCTATGAGACCTTCCTATGGGCCATCTTTTGACTTACGACCCATAAGGAATTTTGTCTGTCAACTCTTCAAAACTCTGGATCCTCTAGGCACGACATCTACAACTTGTCTTCAAACTTACGACTCGTAAGTGACTTCGTCTGACAATACTTCAACATTTAACATGTTTTTTTATCTTCATCCTACGAAACCACCTATGGATTATAAAAAGATCTATGACTCGTCTGAGAACTTATGAGTGTAATATTTGAAACTCGACCTTTCATTAGATCTGACTTACAAAACCAACCTATAGCTCATGGAGTGAGCCACAACCTATTCAGAGCATTCACCATACCCTGCACCATTGCAGATGTTTAATTTTCAAAGGCATTATGCAATTTAGGCTCCAATATCAATTTAATGCCTCTTGCAATATTCAAGAAGCTAGACTTTGGAGCCCCTACTATGACGAGCATAAGATTGTTGATAAACGGAAGGATGGCGAAGAAGATTATGGGGATACTTTGTTACGTTCTTATCAAAGTGGAAAAATTCATCGCCCCCCAGACTTCGTGATCCTAGACTATGAGGTTGACTTCGAAGTCCCAATCATTTTGGAAATACCCTTCCTAGCCACTGGATGAGCGCCAGTTGACATAGAGTTAGGCCAACTCAAGTTCAAATTGGGTAATGGAGAGGTCGTGTTAATATATGCTACTACACGAAGAAAACTGATGATCTAAAAGTAGTCTCTATCATTGAGAGTATTGATGAGGTGCAACTAGAGGTACCAGTTGAGAAAAGGTTGGGTATTGAAACTCTTGAAGCTATGTTAATAAACTTCGAGAGTGAAGACATCCTAGAATATGAGGAAATAGTAAAGGCCCTGGGAGGGTTTGGTTTCACTAGAAATTAGGCTAAGCTTGAGTTGGACTTAATGAATCAAAAGTCGCCGCCTACTAGACCATTCATCAAGGAGCCTCAAGTATTGGAATTGAAGGATCTTCTAGCCCATTTGAGGTATGAGTTTTTAGTTACTAACAATACTTTTCCTGTCATTGTTGCTATAGATCTTAATGATGAACCAGTAGATGCGCTGATCTCGGTGCTCAAGAATTTCAAAAAGGCTATTAGATGGAAAATTACAGAGATCATTGGCATCCCACCTGGGTTGTGCACTCAAAAGATTCAAATAGTCAAAGACTACAACCCAAGTATTGAACACCAAATGTGTCTCAACCTACCAATGCAAGAGTTTGTGCACAAAGAAATAATTAAATGGTTGGACACAAGTATTATATATCCAATTTCTGATAGTGAATAAGTGAGTCCTATCTAGTGTGTTCAAAATAAGGAAGGTATCACCCTGGTCTCAAATTCTAGCAACGAACTGATTCCCACGAGGCCAGTCATATGTTGAAGGGTTTGCACGAACTACAGGAAGCTCAATGTATCAACCAAAAAAGATCACTTCCCTATGCAATGCATAGACCAGATGCTAGATCCATTGGTAGGCAAAGGCTGGTGTTACTTTCTTGATAGTTACTCGGGCTACAACCAAATCTTGATTTATCCAAATGACCAAGAGAAAATAACTTTCACATAGCCTTATGACACCTTTGCATTTAAAAGGATGCCATTTGAGTTGTGTAATGCACCAACAACACTCCAGAGATGCATGATGTCTTTTTTCTTAGAAAAGGTAGAAGACGTTATCAAGGTATTCATGGATGAATTTAATGTGGTTGGAGACTCATTCGACGATTGCTTAAAACACTTACACGCAGTGCTGCAGAGATGTGAAAAGTTCCACCTGGTTCTTAACTGGAAAAAGTGTCACTTTATGGTGAAGGAAGGTATTGTGTTGGGGCACAAAATCTCAATCAAAGGAATTGGAGTGGATAGAGCTAAAATAGAGGTGATTCAGAAGCTTCCTCTACCTATCTCTTTTTAAGGTGTGAGAATTTTCCTAGGACATGCAAGTTTTTATAGGAGCTTTATAAAGGATTTCTCAAAGATTATACACCCCTTGTGCAAACTACTTGAAAAGGATGCGAAGTTCGTGTTCGATGATGCATGCCTAAAAGCTTTTGAAGGATTGAAACAAAAATTGATATCAACACCTATCAAGTTTCTCTATACTGGTCGAAGCCCTTCGAGATTATATATGATGCAAGTGGGGTTGCACTTGGTGTGGTTTTGGGAAAATGCAGAGAGAAGATTCTATATCCCATCTATTATGTCAGCAAAGCCTTAAATGCAACATAGAAAAATTAAACTGTCATAGAGCAGGAGTTACTTTAAGTGGTCTTTGCATTCTAGAATTTCATGTCTTATCTTTTGGTAACCTAAGTCATTATACATACGAACCACTCAAAACTTTTGTACTTAATGGTGAAGAAGGATGCAAAACCCAGACTAATTTGATGGGTAATACTCCTTCAGGAGTTTGACTTTGATGTGATTGACAAAAATGGGACTGAAGATGAGGTTGCAGACCACCTATCTAGATTAGAGGATGAGGCCATGGAAAAGTTCAATGATGTGGAGATTGATGATTCATTCCATAATAAAAGGGTACTGGCAACATCTCGTGACTTGATGCCATGGTTTGCAGATTATGCAAACTATTTGGTTAGTGATATTGTGCCACCGGACTTGACTACTCACCAGCGCCACAAGTTTATGTCTGATGTGAGGAAATTTTTCTGGGATGATCCGCATTTGTTTCATGTCTACGCAGATGGTATTATTCATCATTTTGTTCCTAAGGTGGAAATGATGAGCATTTTATAGGCTTGCCACTCATCCTTGGTGGGCGGGCATTATAATGGAATTAGGACAACACACAAGATCTTGCAGTGTGGCTACTACTGGCCAACCATCCACCAAGATGCACATGACTACTCTACGGTATGTAACAGATGCTAGAGAGAAAGTAGTGTTTCTCGCAAGCATGAGCTTCCTCTAAACCCCATTATAGTGATCAAATTGTTTGATATTTGGGAGATAGATTTCATGGGCCCCTTTGTTATCTCTCATGGGGACAAATATATTCTAGTGGTTGTGGAATATGCATCAAAATGGTTGGAGGTAGTGGAGCTTCCCAATAATGAAGGCAATAGTTCACAATATTCCTGAAAAGAAACATCTTCTCGAGGTTTGGTACCCCTCGGGCAATTATCAGTGATGGAGGTTCCCATTTCTATAATAGGTTGTCCAAAGATATTCTTGAAAAATATGGGGTAAAATATAAGGTGGCACCACCCTACCATCCACAGACGAGTAGGCAAGTTGAGGTGTTTACTAGGGAGATTAAATCAAATTAGACTGATTGGTTATGAAAGCTTGATGATGCATTATGGGCATACTAGACTACATTCAAAACTCCCATAGGTATGTCCCCTTACCTAATTTTTTTTGGTAAAGCTTGTCACTTATCAATAGATCTTGAGCACAAGGCGATGTGGGCTCTAAAAAAGTTGAATCCAAATTGGAATGATGTGGCAAATTCAAGGCTGAGCTAACTCAATAAGCTTGATGAGTTCTGTTTGAAGGAATATGAGAGCTCGTCCCTGTATAAGCAAAGGATGAAGTTGCAACATGATCATCGTATTGAGAATCACCAGTTTGCACCATGAGATTTTATCTTGTTATACACCTCCAAATTGAAGTTGTTCCTTGGAAAACTCAAGTCCAGATGGTTTGGACCATTAAAAGTTCACATGTTTTCAACCATTCAACTGTTAAGTTAGAAAATAGATATGGCACAAAATTAAAAAAATAGCCAAAGAGTCAAACTATATCTTGGCAATGTTGAAGAAGTGTGGATAATAGAAGTATGGAAACTTGGTAAAGTTTGAGTACCCAAGTTTTCCAAGTCGTGCCGCGACTATAAATCAGGCGCTGCTTGGGAAGTAACCTAAGATGAAGACTGGCGCTTAGGCGCCCAACTATCTTCTTTTTGACCCCTATGCTTTACTTTGATATATTTTGTACATTAAGGACAATGTAAATCTTTTTCAATGAGGTATGGGTAGTTATAGGCCTCGGTGAAGTCTGAGTAGCCAAGATCTATAACTATCCTAATTTTGAGTCTAAGGAGTTTTCTTGCCTGTGTTCTTTCCCTAAGGACATTTATTTTCTTTTGAACGGACATGTTTAGGATGTGTAAGTAGTATTAGTAGTATATTGTACTAAAGTCTATGGCATATGTTAGTTTTTGTGGAAAAATAATACCCATAAAGTTTTAAATTTTTGTGTTACGTAGTTTTGATAACAACCATGTGAATTTGGTAATTGACAACGCTTGTTCTGATAAGTTTTAATTATGATGAAAACCACGATCTGAGAGTCCATTTTGATAGTGTATTTAGTGCCAAGTGTGAGTGAGCTTCTTTGCAAAATTCTTATGTTGTATTTTAATTCAGAACTTGTCCTATTACTCTGAATAAGATTATAGGTGAATTAGTTAGGAAATGGTCTTAGGTCGTTGTTCATAATTTGTCCACTTAGCCTAAATGACCAACCTAACTCTTGATGTATCCCTTGGTCCTAATATTGGAGCTTTACATATACCTTTTTCTTTGTGAAAACCTAAATAACCAAGCCTTTTTGAATGTGAATCCTGAATTTGGCCCTAGTCCTTCCTTGAATATTGTGCACCTTGACTCAGGCAAAAAGTCTAAGTTAAGGGTGGCTACCAAAAGTGGCCCTAGCTCATAGGTTCGATATTTTTCACCTCAACTCAGGCCAAAAGCCTAAGTAAAGAGTGGTTGGTGTAAGGGAAATCGCACTAAATGGGGTGAAAGCTAGTGATACATGAAAAGAGGGAAAAATGTGCTATGGGTGCAAGAAAAATGAAAAGATGCCTAAATAATGAGCTAAAAGAGAAAATAAAAGAAAACAAAAGGCAATGAGCTTAAAGGTTTGAGTAAGGCACCCAAAAAAGTTTGAAATAGGAGAAGGGAGAAATAAGTCAAAAATAACAGTGTTGGTAGGGCAAAAGTGTAGAATAACGTAGTTTCAAGGAGGTTCATTAGTCACTATGTTCCTAAAATATCAAACCAAATCCCCCTAAGCCTACATTACAAACCTAGAAAGTCCTAGAGTGATCCTAGTCTAAGTAGTCGAAGGTCATGGTCATGTGTATAGGGGTAAACATATGGTATTAAACACAATGTTTGAATATTGGTTGTGAGTGTGAGTGATTTTGTTAGTCCCAAGCATTGAATTTGAAAATACTATCATGAATAGGAGACTTATTTTTGTAAGGGCACTTAAGTACACTACTGATTCTAGGATATTTCAATGATTGTGGCTTATCTGTGGTTACCTTGCTTGTCATAATTGCACTGTCATATATACCGATCTGCATTGGTTTGGTAGTGACTACTTGATATGCATAGATGTGTTAGTTTGGGTATCTGAGATTGATTTTGAGATGATGTATGCCATTAGATTGAGGTCTGTGTATGGCTATACTGCTTATGTAAATTGAGTCTGTCGTTTAAGGACAAGTAAAATTTTTATGTTAAGGGTGTTGATGTTCTACCAAAATAAAACACTTTTGATGCTTAAAACTTGAAATTTTATGTGTTCTCAAAGTGATGTTAGTGGGTTTGATGTGTTTTTATGTTTGTTTTGCAGGATTACAGGATTTGGTATGATTTTGGGAAAAGTGTTGTAGTCTTGCAGTTTTTGGTAATTTACAGACAACTTTACGGGTTGTGGTTCATCTCATGAGCCATAGGTTGGTTTCATGAGTGAGATCTAGTAAAGGGCAAATTTTTAGGAGTTACATCCATGTGTTGTTAGATGAGTTATAGAATTGCTTATGAGTCATGGATTAGTGTCGTGCCTGGAAAATTTTTAGGAGTTACATCTATGGGTTGTCTGATGAGCTGTAGAATTGCTTACGAGTCATGGATTGGTGTCGTTCCTGGAGGATAAGATTTTGGCGATTTTTAGAGATACTATCAGACGAAACCCTTCACGACCCGTAAGTCAAAGGACGACCCATAAAAAGTATCGTGGAATTGAATTCAAGTTTTTGAAGATGCAAAGTATGAAGCCCAAGTACGGGTTGTGGTTCCTTATACGACCTATAACCCAATCCGTAGAAGCTACTGAATCCAGTTTTCCTATTTTATTTTGGATTTGTATTTTAGTTATTATAAATAGGTTTTTAGGTTGTTTAGAAGAGAGGACGTACCAAATAGAGAAAAATAGTAGAGAGACACACGAGAGGAAAGAGAAACACTTTGAGAACTCATAGTTTGTGATTATTACATTGTGATTTCTTATGTAGAATTTGGATTTTTTGTTCTTAAATTCATCATTGTAAATGTTTAATTATGTTATTCTCTAACATGATTTCCTTTATATACAATGATCATTCATAGCTACATCCACAATTAGGGTTGTGGGAACCATGAAGAGCTAACAAAGTAAAACTAGATAATCCATAATTCTTGAAAAGTGTCCATGCATGTATTAATTATGCTCTTCAATGTGAATGTTTTTTAACAGTGGCCAACATTAGAACTTTCCCTAATTCTTATCTGCTGGATCAAGGTGGTAAGGAATGGGAAAAGGGGATAGTTAACAAGATCAAATGTGATCCCTCTCGTATAATCAACCAAACTGGATCAAGGGAAGGTTGTACTGGAACAAAAGGTAAGGGTTAGTAATGTCACACTGCGGGGATGGATCAAATCACGTAGTGAAATTTTCCTCTCGCCTGGATCAAAGAGTTTGGTAAACTTAACTTACGTTTTTCATGCTATACACTAGAAAAGATTATGATCATCTAGTGATACTACGTTAGGAATTCATGGGGAACACAATACCCTAGTTACTTCTTCCACTGATTTCACAACACTTACTTTTAGTTTAGGTTTACTTACTGCAATTATAAAAAACCCCTCCCCTTTCAGGACATAAGTAGGTTAATTCAACTTAAATTACTTGTAATTACTCTAGGTATAACCATATTCCCTGTAGGATCGACACTAACCTCGGTTAGGTTATATATTTTGATAATGACTGATTATCCTCTAAGTGGAGGTGTAGTTTGGCCGACATCAGAGGGCCATAAGATTCTTGTCAGCCTTTATCAGGCTGGCATCCAGTGTCCTATGAACCTCGATCAAAATGTCCACCTGATGTAATATCTCCATCCCTGCCCCTATACATAGGTGATAAATCAAACACGGGAATGGAATAGATATAGACCTCTTTAGGGCCCGCTCATGTATCTCCTCTGCTATTAGGTGGGCCCAATTAATATCATAGCCAACAATAATGCTAGAAACCAACACTGTTCAATCTGAGGTCAAGGTATTATCAACATCGGTCAGTCGGATTTTCGAAAGAAATACAACCCACCAAAACTTGCCCATGAAAATGAGTGCTACCTTCAGTATCGCTGCTGATGTAGAAATCTAGTCAGGGTCCTGGCCCTTCTCAATAATATGGTCGATGATCCATGTCATTAGGGAAGCCTTGCAGGCCACATTTCTCATCAACCTCTGATCCCTAGTCTGCCTAATCAGTATTCATACTCAGTTGTAGAAATGGGGGCCTGATAGTCAGGACCAAATAGGAACCAACGTATGATGGTCTTTGAAATGTTGATCGTAACTCCTCTCACCATTATTTGAGTGATCCAGGGCTGAGTAAGAAATCCCTTCCCTTTAGGGGTCAACTCCGTAATAGTAGCAATATATGAAGTATAAAACTCACGAACCATCATCGGGGAGTACTTCCTTGATAGAGCTACTAATCACTCCAACCTGTGGCTGGCCATAATATCCTGGAGTCCATGGGCACTGTCAATCCCATTAGTGGTAATCCGAGGCTCCTCAAATATAGTGTGAGCATTTCAACCCTACTCGTTGTGTTGGAGATCATCTTTGTATATGCGTTGCATATCCCGCACACACCATCTACTCGTCAGAGAATCTAGAGGCAAAAGTGGTATTGGTGGTACTGCGGTGGACTCTGCAACCTTAGAACCTAACTCCTCTCCTGAGCTAGAGCCATCTCTCTCAGCTGATCTGGATCTGGACCCCTCACCAGAGGAAGTCATTTGTATAGAACTGCTTTGTCTATCACCTCCCTCATCAAACTGAGGAGGCCGAGCAACTATGGCTAGTGTCTGGGCCAGCACTATCTGTCTAGTTGCCGCCCCAGTTTATCATCGCTCGATGCCTAAAACCTGGATAGACGCCAAGCTCCTCTACTAATCCAGTGGCCTTATTAGAGTTTATGGGCTCATTGCGGAGCCAAGTTTACGGGGCCGCTTTCTCATCACGTTTAGGTCTGGGGACATTGTACCTGAAACACACTGTTAAGAACCCATGTAAGTGCTAAAAGTACAGGAAAGAAAATAAAAAACGTTTCAAAAATATATGACAAAAAGGCCTACGAAGGCTCACCTATGAGCCGTATATTAGACTATGGGCCATAGAAGGCCTTCGTACGTGGTAGGGTACAGTAAATCTAATTACTAGAAATGTACCTACGAGACCAGATACAACTTATAGAGTAGATCACAAGCCGTAGACTGAGTCATAGGTACAACTCCAGAATCAATATTTACAGGCAAGAAACTTATGAAACTAAGTTACAAGCCATATTCTAAATTAAAACTCATAAGTGATTTCATCTAATGGCATCCCTAGAAACCCCAAGTTGTTGAACTCACTTACGAGGGGCAACTATGGTCCGTGGATTAATCCATGGGTCGTTGAAGACCCTCGTTCTATAAAAAGGATAGATACATGGGCTTTCTGAGGCCATCACAGTGGTTCCATTAGTCAATATCACACAAAAGATCACATCCAACAACAAGGTATACTAATTTACACAGCATCGAAGCAACTTGATGCATTCAAATCATCACATAACAACTTTTTGCCAAGTTACCCAATACCCCTCATATGCAAATCATTAATCTACCCCTTCAATCATCAATTCATCATGCACATATCACTTCAACCACCATTGGACAAATTATGTAACATGCTATCATTCATCAAGCACATTCACAAGTCAATGACAATAGAATAGTTCCATATAATACTAGTGACAAGTTATTTCATGATTTCAAATAATGGCACAAACATATTTCATGGCAACTTAAACCAATTTCATCATCATGCATGTGATTCATATACCATCTTATCAGTTTTATCAATATCCACAATTCAAACTCAATTGACTAGGTAGTTTATGAATTTATCACAATTTTGACAAATATATTCACGGTTGAAGATTAAAATGATTGATCAAGTAGTTCCAACCACATAATGCACTTTATTCACATGTAATAACAATTACTAGGGTTCAAATATCAAGGAATTGTTCTCGACAGTATCTCAAGCCATTGATACAAGTTTTCCAGCAAGAATAGAATTTCAATGAGAGCATATACCAGAATATTGAGCAAAAAAGGCCAAGAAATTTCAAGAAAAACCAAGAGAAGAGAACCCTAGGTATGCCAATTGTGTCACTGTGTGGCCAAACGTTTGGTCGAAAAAAATGGCAGTGGTCATAATTTTTGGGAAAAAGAAAAGGCTTAGGGTATTTTGGGGAAATATTGGGAAAGTAAGGGGAAATTTTATCTGCCCCCCTTTTAATTTCGTGAGTTGGGTTGGGTTTAAGTGGGGTTCGTACCCCATAAAACCTCGATTATGGGTTGTAAGATGTTCTACGGCCCATATAACCATGGTTTTATCTATAGACCATAAAATTAGCTCGTGAACCTGAGTACACAAACTTCTACATATTGGAATGGCTCTACGATTCAGTAGACGGGTCATGGGATAGACCACAACCTGTGGAACAAGTCACAAAACTAAATATTTTCCTCTGGTTTGTTGCCTTATCCTATTCCTGCATGTGCTCAATTCAGCAAACTGTTACCCTATAGTTTCTTAGTCCGTGAGTCCAAAATTTCAACCTAAAATAAGAAAATTAAATTACCTACAAGTCTAAAATGCAAAAACCAAAACAGAAACACAAAAATTATAGCAAATATCTTAGGTTGCCTCCCAAGTAGCACCTGATTTAGTGTCGTGACACGACTTGGATAACTTGGTTACTCAGACTTCACCAAGTGCCCACACTTCCATCTTCAACTTATTTGGTCTCTTTATCAACTGATAGATATTGAAGAGAACTTCATCGTCATTCAACCTAAACTCTAGTTGACTTGATTCCATGTCCAATAGGGATCACCTAGTGACTAGGAAGGGTCTTTCCAAGATGATTGGGACATCAAAGTTGACTTTGCAATCAAGGATCACGAAGTTTGCAAGGAATATGAATTTCTCCACTTTTCCTAGCACATCATAAAGTATCCAACAAGTTTCTTTACCATCCTATCAACCATTAACAGTCGCATGCTTGTTGGAGTTGGGTCTCCCAAGCCTAACTTCTTGAACACTGCAAGAGGCATTAGATTGATACTGACATCTAAATCACATAACACCTTTGCAAATTAGGTAGCTATAATAGTGTAAGGTATGGAGAATGCTCTAGGGACCTCTTTTTTCTGCACCAAGGACCTTGTTGCAATAGCACTGCAATGCTAAAGATCTTGGGACAACGTTTAGCTCACTATCCTCTTTTTGGTCATAAGGTCCTTCATGAACTTGGCATACCTGGGCATCCTCTCCAATGACTCACTGAGGGGAATGTTGATAGTGAGCTACCTCAATATGGAGATGAAATGCTGGAACTTACCGTCCTCCTCCTTTTTCTTGAGTATCTTAGGGAATGGTGGTGGAGGCCTAGGTATGGGCTTTAACTTCTTTGGTGTCACTACCTCATCACTTGCCCCATCCTTGGCACTAGCATCCTCGGTCTCTGCATGCTTGCTCTCTACTATCTCCTCATAAACCTCAACATCATCAACCAATATTAGTGGGTTTATCATCTTCTTGCCACCTTGTGTAGTCACTACCATGCACTACCTATCATTCTTTGAATTCTGCACTGTGTTGCTTGGCAATGTACCCTTTTGGCGTTGGTTCAACTATGTAGTCATCTAACAAAATTGTTTCTCCAGTTGCTTGATAGCGAGAATAAGATTTGATCTTCTGATTTATTCCTTAGAGGCAGCTATCATCACCTTCAAGGTATCATCTTGGGCGTTAACCTTCTTCAACAACTTATCAAATAACTCCTCAATGCACGAACTGCCAACCCCAAAATGATGATTATGTGGTGGCACATAAGGACCATTTCTGTACCCATCTATGCGACCCTAATCGATGTCTCTGTCTTGGCCTCTCTTTCTGTGATAGTAGCCTCCTCAGTTGTTATCCCTGAAAGAATTGTCCTAGTTAAAGTTCCAACCTTGGTTTCCTTGACCTTAGGGCAAATAGTTCTTGTTGTACCCTTGGGAGTTTTTCCAGAAACCCCCTATCTGATCAATCATAAAACATGAATCCTTCTCATAGTAGAGCTCCTCATACATGGGTGCATGCGGTGGCCGGTGGCCCACTGTATTAACTCTCTCTTGGATTTTCTTCATCAGTAAACCCACATTAGTACTGAACTGAGCTAGCTCCTGCATCATATCTTCATTAAAACTAGCTTTCTCTAGATTAGTAGTCATTGCGAAAGAGCTTTTAGTAGTGGATTTATCTCTTGAGACCCATTCACAATTCGTCTTTGCCACCTTCTCCAATCGTTAAGCTACAACCAGAAACGTGCAATCCAAAAATGAGCCTCCCATGATAGTGACAAGAAAAACTTGGCCATTTTCATCTAAGACCTGATAGAAGATTTCCACCAAGGAGTCATCAACGATCTTATGGTCAAGGACACTTCTCAAGAATTTTGTAAATCTTTCCCAAGTTGTGCTGATAGAAATGTCAGGAAATTGCTCAAAGTTGTTGATTTGATCCTTCAACTTCAGGTTCTTTGATTTAGGAAAGAATCTCTCCATGAAGGCTTTCTGTATTTTAGCACAAGGAGTGATAAAGCCTCATGGAAGTTCAGATAACCATACCATCGCTTCACCCATAAGAGATAAAAGGAAGACACGAAGCTCAATGACATCTATGGACAAATTGTGATTCCCCATCATACTCTTACAGACGAAGACGACATTGTGTAGATGGTTATGTGGATCCTCTTATGGAAACAACCCTCTGTTTTGTAGCATCTGTAACAACCACTTGATACCATGAACTTAGTATCCTCTGGTAAAGGAGGTAATACAATTGCTCTAGTTATATCCACCTCCATAGAGTTAAGCCTGTATTGATTCCATTGATGAGCAGCGGATTGGAGATCCTATGGCGATAGATTCATATCCTACAATGGTGATGGTTTATCATTATTGTTCAAATTACGTGCAAAGTGAGCATCATTGTCTGCATTGTCTTGAGCCATTCTTCAAAGTGTTTTTTACATCTTTGGGTCAAATAGAGTCAAGTGAGTGCCTCGACTACGAGTGCTGGGCATACACTACACCTGTATACTATAAGAAAACAAAAACAACAAAAAATATAAATCAAGGAAAATAAGGATTAATTGCCTAATCACCCTAATTGAACTAGTCTAAAGTTGTATTCCCCGGCAACGACACCAAAAATTTGATGTTGCCCAAACTATACCTCCAATTACATGATAAATGATCGCAGTCAAAATATATTACCTAAAAAAAGTTAGTGTCAAAACCCATAGAGAATATTCTTAGATCTGGAGTAATTATTTGCAATTAGAACAAATTAATCTACTTATCTCCCGAAAGGGGGGGGGGGGTTATAAACTACAAAAATTAAACCTAGACAAGAGCAATCGATCAGGAGAAAGTGTTGTGAAATCAATGGAAGAAGTAACTAGGGTATTGTATTATCTATGAATTCTTAACTAAGTATATCTAGATAATCATAATCTTTTCCAGTGAGTAGCATGCATACCGATAAGTTATGTTTACCAAACCCTTTGATCCAGGTGAGAGGTAAATTTCACTATATGATTTGATCCATCCCTGAAGTGTGACATTACTAACCACTACCTTTTGTTCCAGTACAACCGCTCCTTGATCTAGTTAGGTTGATTAGACGAGATTGATCAAATTGAATCTTGTTAATTAATCTTTTTTCCTATTTATTACTACCTTGATCTAGTTAGTAAGAATTAGGTGGGTTCTAACGTTAGCCACCATTAAAAAGCATTCATAACGAAGAAAATTAATTACTACATACATGCACACTTTCAATAATTATGGATTATCTAGATTTTACTTCTTTAGTTCTTCATGATTCCCACAACTCTAGTTATGGATTTAACTATGCATGATCATTGTAGATGAAGAAATTATGTTATAGAATAGCATAATTAAACACTGCAATGATGAATTAAAGAATAAGCAATCTAAATCTTCACAAGAAATCACAATGTTATAATCTCAATATAAAGTCACAAAAGATGAATTCTCAAGTCTCTCTACTAGTTCCTAAGTTTTTCTAGTCCCTTCTCCCTCATTACAGATGTAAAAAATCCTTAAAAAATCTATTTATAATAAGTAAAAACTAAATCCAAAATGCAATAGAAAAATTGGGATCGACATGTAAAATGGGCAAGGTTACAGGTTGTATGAGGAACCATGGTTCGTACCTGGGTTTCATGTACTTTAATGCACAAAATCTGCTGTCAACCTACGAGTCCTTCCTATGGGTCATCTTCTGACTTACGACTCTGTTAACTCTTCAAAACTCTGAATCCTCTAAGCACGACCTTATCTACGACCCGTCTTCAGACTTATGACTCGTAATTGACTTCATCTGAAAATACTTTAGCATTCAACATGTTTTCTGATCTTCATCCTTTGAAACCACCTACGGATTGTGAAAAGATATACGACTCATCTGACTACTCGTGGGTGTAACATCTGAAACTTGGCCCTTCGTTGGATTTGACTCACAAAATCTACCTATGGCTCGTGAAGTGAACCATGACTCATAAAGTTGTCCGTAAATCACCAAAAATATCAATTCTACAGAACCTTGCCCAAAATCATACCAAATCCTATAATCTTGTAAAAACAACACAAAACACATCAAACCTACAAACATCACTTTGAGGACACATAAAATCCTATATTTTAAGCATCAAAAGTGTTATGTTTTGGCAACACATTAGAAGTCTCCACTATCAACCAAAAGGTTATCCTAGACTAAGTTTGATGTTTTGGAGTTGACCGCGCCATTAGAATTTCCTTTTGAGCATATTTACCTAGGTTATCCTCAAAAATCCCTTTATAGCTTATTCTCGAATCGATTTTATAAATTCCTCGTTAAACTCATACCAAAACTCCAAAATCTTAGGCCAACCGTGTTCCTAGCGTAATTTGGCCATTCCAGAGCTAATGGAACCATCAGAATTTCACTTTGAAGCCATTTATTAGGACTTCACCAAAAAAATTATTTTACAATTATAACCTCCTGTATAACTCAAAAAGCTACATAAATCTCAACTGATTTACCCAACTACCAAAATAACAATATCAATACATCACAAATGGTCCGCGGTCACCATGTAATACTCAAACTGACCAAATATTCATGGAAACACCAACAAAACGTGGCGGATTATTACAAAATCCCCCACTAAAAGAATTTTATTCGCAAAAGTAAGGATAAAGCATACCTGAAGTCTCTAGTAGGATGGGGTATTGCACCGCATGCTAGTTATAGCCTCTTCTCTCAGTCGATGATGCCACTGATTTTAAACCACAAGTATAGTCATGGAGCACACCTGCCTAACATCTCTGGCTAGATAACTACCGGATCCTTCACAACATCAGATGATCATATAACTCAATTGAATCATACTGAAGCACATGAGACTCATCTGGAGTATAACGACACAACATTGATACCTAAAAGACAGGGTGTTGGCACCCAATTTTGGCTCACCATATTCGATTAGTGAAGTTTTCTTTAAAAAAAGGAAGTTTCGTAAAAAGAAAAAGACAATAGAAACTTTTACGAAATATTTCTACTACCACTACTATCATATAATTATAATTTTGTTATTACTATTACTATTAATATTATTGCTAGTATTTTGATAAATTTTCCTATTTTTATTCGACAAATTATTTTATGGATATTATTT
>JBCEWC010012170.1:0-16065 GCA_038996855.1 Solanum aculeatissimum
GCCAAGAGGATTTTAGAATTTCCAAAGTGAGTGTAGGAGAGTTTGAATGGATGAATGAGGGTTTAGGGATTGATTTAGGGGTTTAGGAGACCTTAGGATACCAAAACGAGGCTTAGGAAAATGTTAAATCACGAAATTACCATTAATAAAATGGAGCTTTTAACTGGACACAGGGTCACACAGCTTCTACAGTGCCGTGTACCTATCTCACGGGTCGTGTACCCATTCCATCAAATGACACTTAGTCAATTCTCAACACGAACTCCCGGAGGACTTTCTGAATCACTTGATGGTGCACTTGACGGACCATTTGAGGTTGGACGGACCGTCCCCCTACCCTGTGAGTCTTACCTTAACCAGCAAGACCAACCACAGTCTGTCCATGGTTCTGCCCCACCAGACGAGACACCACACAGCTCGTCAAATGGCTCACGGACCGTTTGGTGGTCCGTGGCCTATGACTTGTCTCATGGGGTGGTTCCTAGCCACCCCTAGCTCACTGGAGAATCCCAAGACACCCCACACAGACCGTGGAAAGTTTCACAGACCGTGTCCCTGTCCTTGGCAATGTTTTAGAGCCTATCTCCAATATTTTCTGAATTTCAGGCAGTCCCACTATTTAGGCCATAACTTCCTCATCTCAACTCTGAATCGAGTGAAACCAGTTGCATTGCGAAACTAACTCAAAGAGATTCAATTTGATATATAGTAATACACACGTTTCAACCCGCATCAAAATTTATGTCTGTTCAAAGCCCACTGTCCAAATGGCTTCTCTATGCCACCAAAAGACCCATTTTGCGTTCGGCCACTTAAACTCAACCCGTGGCTACCAAAACTCAACCATGACAAGTAGTAAATCATGTAAGACCAAACATAAGGAGTTTTCAAAAAAATTCGGGTTGTTACACCCAACTTGGTAATATCTTTGCCCATCTCAACCAAAGGCCGAAGGGAGGTCTTCCCAGCGACACAATAGTTAACCCAAAATAATGTTAACCATGAATTTATAACTATCAAGACTCGTAGTGGAAACCTTATGGGATGTGCTACTCCTAAACCTTTTTTAAGGTAGATGAAAAAAAATCTAGAAGAGTATGAAGGCACAATGAATGTTAATGAAAATATGATGTGGTGATGAATCAAAGTGGTGAGACTCTCAGCAATCCGGAGAGTAGTGAAAAAGAGAAAGTTGGGGGTGATGCAAAGAATGCTAAAAATGCATCCCCAAAGAATACAACCTCAGTTGTGAAGTTGAAGGCTTCCTAGGTTATGATCGATCCTCCATTCCCTCCAAGATTGAAAAAGAAAAAGGAGGATGACAAATTTCAAAAATTCCTCTTTGTATGCATTTCTTTGTGCATCAATGTCCCATTAGTTGAGGAAATAACTAGATACCAAGGTATGCGATGTTTATGGAGTTGGTGGCCAAAAAAAGAACTTTAGAGTGTGAGATGATTATAGTGTCTCATAATTGCAGCGCAATCTTAACTAAATACTTGGTTGCTAAAAAAGAGGACCTTGTTGCATTCACAATCCCTTGCACTATTGGAAGTTGTATGCTTGGGAAAGTGTTATGCAACTAGATGCAAGCATAAACCTCATACCTCTAGCTATAATTGAGGAGTTGGGTTTAGATACCCCTTCACCAATGATTATGAGTTTGCTCATGGCTAACCGGTCCATCAAAAGGCCCGTCTGAATTCTACACGATGTCTTGTTGAAGGTGGACAAGTTCATACTACTAATTGACATTGTGAGGTGGGTGTTGATATTCCGATTATCTTAGATAGGCCATTCATGGATACCGAAAGTGATCTGGTGGATGTTGAAAGGGGAGACTTGATATTTTTATTGAATTAAGAAGAGGTTCAGTTCAATATTTGTAAGACTTTGAAATCGGCAAAGGACCACCAAGTGGTATAGGTGATTGATTGAGCGTGGGTGACTTGAATAGTGAAGGACAACGCCATACGACGATGTTAAATATGGTGCTTCTTGAGAGACAACCCCAAGGATGTTATTTATATTTTTGTATGAATAATGTGTGTTGCTTGTACAGTTACATGGAAAGGGAGAAGTTGAAGCAAAAGTAAAAAGGGTGACATGATGAGTCAGATTAGTGGATTTTTGATTTGAGATGGAGATCACCAATTTGACCTTTTTCTAAGTCATTTGATGACTCTTGAGGTGCTGTCAAATCAGGCGGTCAAAGTTGCAGTTGGGCGAATCGCCGAATCGAATGGGTGATGGTCAATTTTACCTCCTTTTGAGGCTAAATAAAAGGTTTAGTTGTTGTCATAAAAAGTGGTCAATAATACACTTGGCCTACCGCCAAATGTGTTTGGGAGAGTCATTCGACATCATCGAATCATTGGGCCTGACCAACTTGTTAAAGGCTTTTTAAATGCCTCTACCTTTCACTCTCAATATTCCCTCCTATTCACTTCCTTTGAAATCCAACCTTCTCTATAGTTCTTTTCTTTCATTTTTCTCTAGAGTAAGTGCATATTATACAAAAAAAATCTCATTTGGAAATTCTCATTGGTAGTGCATCATCACAGAGGTATGTTTTTGTCCCTTTGCTTTTGATTCTTTTTGAAGAATGATACTTGAACGATAGGGGCATGATAAAGGTCTTGATAATCATAGTACATGGTTGAAATCTTGTTGGAAAACATGTGGGTGATGTGTTTTAATGATTCTAGAACCCTATGCTTCATTTGTTCTTGGTTTATTTGGGTTTTTCATTCTTTTGAAAAATAGTGAAATTAAATGAACATGTGTTGTGGGCTAGAGCTAAATTTGATTAATATGTTGCCCAAATGTTAAATGATATAATGCATTATCTCAATTTTGATCTTGGTGCCTTGTTGGATTGTCTTAAGTTGGGATAATGCTATGAACATATGAATGCTTTGATTGAATATGCATATGTGTTGTGTTACTTGCTCTTGTGGTCTACGTGTGAAGTCTGAGTAATCCTAATTCTTTTGAGCGACTTGAACTTTCCCGATGATAGAATGGGTGATATCATTCTTACGGGTAATTCATCGCTTGAATGAATTTGTAGGCATGGTAACAATGTGAGGGTAGCAATATAATTTTTAGAATGTATTAATGTTTGGATGGTGGGGTATTGTGTGACTCTTCCCTCATTTTTGTATAAATTAATCAAAATTTTGGATGAGAGGGTGTTGGCCTTGCCAGTCAATTTCTATGACTTTCATTTTGATTGTCGAAGTGGACTTGACGATGCACTGAAGTGTCACATACATCACTTTTTCTAATTGTTGGTTTGTGTTGAGTTCTACAACTTTCAATGATTATATTTTCCATCGCTGAATCAATTTTGTGGATCGCCGAATTTGCACCACCATCACTGAAAGTAACAGTGATTAAAGTCTAGAATTTGTGCAAAACGACGATGGCCTATTTGACTGTCGAATCACTTTGGTAGATCACCAAACATGTTTGGCGAGGAAATATGACTTTCCACCTTACATGTTTTTCTTATGCTTAATTTGGAATCCTACTTTAATATGATTGATTCTCATACAACATTTTGAGCTTATTTTGCAGATATGGGAAAACCAAAGGAACTAATCACTCGAGGATGATCTCGAGTAGTTTGAGGAGTCAATATAGCCCCCGACCAAGAAGAGCAAAGAACTCATAGGGAAGTACAGGGAAAAGTCAAAAGAAAGGTAGTTGCACATAGAAAATCTGGCAGTGATGATGAAGGGTCCCTATATGTGACATGGACAACTCAGAAGATGAGCATGATGGGTCCAAAACCCCAACACATAAGCCTACTTTGGAGCAGTCCCAAATGGCAGTGAAGTGAGTCTAGGTCCAACACCCATCATGACCCTATTCTCCAAACAACCATAGAATCCAGGAGACAATAGCCCTAAGGCACTTGAATAGACATAAAGTAGAAGAGCTTAGGACAATCCTAGAGCAGAGGTAATTGTCAACTGATAGGGTTATTGATTGGTAGTCCGAGGTATGGGACACTCTCAAGTTCCATAATTATATAAAGTTCACCACACCTTTGGATTCGTATATTCTAAGTTTTGTTGTAGAAATATATAAGGCCTATGGACAGGCAATTCCAAAGAGCAAAAGTCGCGTAAAGATTGTTCTCAAGCCTCTTGATGTTGTGGAGATTTATGATGTGTGAATTTTGGGTAGTGATACATAAATAAATGAAATTCTAGGATACACATACAGATACTGAAACGACCTTGAAAATACGATGCAGGTCATGATGTTTGATGACATAAAAAGCTTGGTTGGGCCCATTGATTGGAATCTCAGCTCTCTCGTAGTTAGAGAAGGGAACTATTATTGATAAAAAGAAAATGAACATTCCGGCGAGGTTCTAGTTCAGATTCATTAGTAACAACCTTATGCCATCGCAAAATGAGTCGATACTTTGACATTCCAAGGCGGCATTTATTGAGTGTATTATGGACCGCCGGAAATTGAAGCTTGGTGCTATTATCTCCCTAGAGATCGTCACTAGCGAAAAGCAAGTGCATACCTTACTTCCATGCCTCAGCCTCATCACAACTTTGTGTAGGCGAGCCAGAATGGCCTTTCACAAAAGGACCGATGTGGAGATCACTCCAACGGCAATCACTGATATCTAATGGATAGGGGCTGAGTTTCAAAGGGACGAAGAAGATAAAGCAAGGAAGAAGTTGGTTGATAAAAAACCAATGATTAATTTTAGGGCCCTTCAAATCAACGTTGTAGAGTTGGCAGCCGAGGCGGTTATAACTTCTTCCTCTCCCTCATCACCTTCTTTTTCTAATACTGCTTCATTATCTAAGCCTCCAACTATGGATGACCAACCCCCAAACATGAAAGATACTATTATGACCATTGGATGATTAGCCAAAACAGTTGACGTCCATGCCACTCAGGTTGAGTAATCCTTGCCTAATATGATTGAGAGGTCAATAGCTACTACATTAGCCCCACATATTGAGGCTGACAATAAACAAAAGGAGTTGATTGAGGCTCAGAAGCTAATAATAGATAGGGTTTAGATAATGCTTGAGGATCATGGGAAAGAATTAGTTAGTTTGAAGGAGAGAGGTGAATGTTGTGGAGAAGAAAGAAGGTGGTCGTGATGGATTATCGGCAATAAAAGACGACATTGAATATTTAAAGAAGGACATGGTATCCTTGAAGTCCATGAACTTGAATTCTTTTTGGGAAGAATTGGAGGAGCCACCTAGGGTTGATAAATATTGCTCCTGGGGATGTGATGGGTGTTGATGCTCTGAGTGAAGGTGATGAAGAAGTTAATATAGTAGGTACCCCAGAGACCAATGAAGAATACTTGGGAATTGATCCCAACCAGGTGGATCTTGAAGAATTAGCATGGTTAGAAGGAGAGATCATAGATATGGTGACAAAGGAATCCCTGAAAGACACATTCATGATTGGTACTTCAGGTGAACATGAGACCGAGCCCGTGAGGCCGATGAGTGATATGGAGAATGCACCATATAGGATATGGGCACTAATCCCCCCATGACCACTTCTTTGGATCCACCACAACCACAATAGCAAGATTGACTATGTTTAGGGGGATTTTAATGCTCATTCCTTCATTTTTATGCTTAATTGATGTTGTTCTTGCACATTAAGGATAATGTTCTCTTTTTATGAGGGGGTGAACATTTAGAAGTACTCAATATTTCTTGATGATGATAAATTATTATTTTTGTCATGGTTTTGATGAGACAATGCTATTTTAGTTTTTGTTGATGAAATTTGAGACAATTCGTAATTTTGGGTTGCAAATATTATTTCATTTTGGGTTGTAATAGCTTAGTAATTTTAATTTTCCTTCTTTTTTTAGTTGAAAGGATGAATGATTGTGAGTGGTGTCATTAATTTATGGTAAACCTCGTGCATATGTGAAAATCCTTGCAAATGTGAATACCATGTCTCTAGTCTTTAGTAATTCGTGTATCGATAGTCCATATCTTTGATTCAGATGATGCCATGGACGAGGAGCATGTACTAACTCACCAATTATTCTAACTCTTGAAAAATCAATTCATGCATAGATTTGGTGTATCTTGAGTTGACTATGTGAGTATTAAGCTTAGATATGTGATGATCATAGGTTGTGAGTGTGTGTTTCCACTATTTGAATGTGAATCCATTTTGCCAAAGTGAGTTAGGAATTTTGTTAAAAGGCATGTTTTACAACATCTAGAACTTGCCCGATTTGTTTTGAGGAGTGATTTGGTTAATTCCATATTAGGAAAGGACTTTACACCTTGTTTGATTTCTTTTGAGTCCACCTTGACCATATAAACTTCAAATGACATTAATCTTATCCTTGATCCTTTATTTGGCAACCATGTAGCCTTGACCTTTCTTTGTGTAAGACAATTCCTTCTTGATTCCTACCAATCTCTCCTTGAGCTTAAGTGATCAAAGTGAGCTTAAGTGATCAAAGTGATGGCCAAAGATCAAAATTGGGGGTGTTGGTAGAAAAGAGGGTGTCTCCCATGAAAAAGTTGAGGAAAGAAAAAAGAAAAATAACGAAAAGAGAGGATTCCTTGAATGATGAGAAAAAGAAAAAAGAATCAAAAGTGAAAAATAATGAGAATTGAATAAGAATTTTCTTGAAAAGGAGGACCCTCCAAAATTGTTGAAAGATTATTGCAAAAAGGCAGTCACCTAGGACTGAAAATCAAGAGTATAAAGGTGTCAATTTGAAAAGAAAAAGAGTGGGGACCAAAGGAGCATGAGCATGAAAAGAGTGAGTGTAGAGTTCAACGAGGTATTAGCCACAACTATCTAGATGCTATCCTACCCAACCTTAGCCCTACATTACAGCCCAAATAAAGCCTTTTGGATACTAGTCCGGATGAAATCGAATGAAGTTCGATTAAGAATAAGGGCAAGCCTATGGGTTGAAGTTTACATTCCATTTCTCAATTTGGAGAGTGAGTGTTGAAAATATCCTTGGAAATTGTTTCCTTATCTTGTGTTTATAGGATCTTTTTTGGTGTGAGGGAAACTGGTGATGCTTTTAGGCATAGATTAGCAGCCACATGATTAGTTTTGAGCGTAGCCATGTCTTAAGCACTCCATAGTCACCTTTTGAGATTTCAAAATAGCGTAAGTTGTTTATAGAAACTTCGAGAATGGATGAAAAAGATGGAATTGTATGTGTTGCTCCCTGTGGCCCTGTTTGCAAGATTTTAGTTGGACTAATTGGTGTTTGATTTGCTTGAGGGCAAGCAAAAGGTTAAGTTGGGGGTGTTGATGAGTTCATATCTTGGACTCATTTTGGGCTTAAATGTGAAGATATGTTTTCCTCAATGTGTTATTATGGTTCATATGTTGATTAAATTGTGTGTTTCATGACAGGATTGGAGATAAAAGTGCATAAAGGATAGTACGCAACAAAACATGGAAAAGAGGCAAAAGCGTCAAAAAAGCATGCAAAATTGGCTTCATCGATATATTCAACAGAATAGCAAAGACTCAATGAGACCACCTAATGTTGTAGCACTCAAGCCCCCAAGTCCACACCAAAAAGGTGATAAGAATCAATGTCGCCAACATATTCAGTGTATCGCCAAATGGCCAAGAAGACTGCCTAATATTGTAGTACTCAGGGCCCCATATTTATGACAGAAGAAAGACGGGGATGAAAGTTTGGCGGATCACCAAACATAATCGGTGGAGTATAGAGTTGTCGCCTAATTTTGCAAAGACTCATGCCTTTAGGGGATGCAGAGGAAGACGGCCAAGTGCACATTCTGCACATCGTCGAAGTGCTCGGCAATTGCTGACCTTGATTGCTGAATGGCAACTAAGTGCACAAATTTTCATTTATTTTTCACATATTATATAAGCTTTTTGGTAAGGACATTGTACATAACATTTCATATTAGGTTTTACAGATGGAGAGAGAGAGAGATAGAATAGAGTACATAGAAGCTTCTTGCTCAAGTAGTACAAGGGTTTGGTGATTTTAAGCTTTAGGAAGAAGAAATTGAAGAGATTAGCTGGAGTAATTCAACTTTTTATTGTAAATTCATTTTACCCATGTACTCAGCTACAAAATTTGGTATTGATTCTTTACTTTTGAGCATGAGTGGCTAAACACCTATATTAGGGGGTGTAAATACTATGGGTCTTTAATTTTATGACCTAGGTCTATGACATTTTGATTATATTGTCATTAATTTGAGTGAGTTTACACCTATTGCTAAGTTTCATATATAACTTTGAGGTTGCAAACTTAGGGTTTACTTTTGATCTCTGATTTTTGCTTTAATATGAGTAATGAGAGTGTGCAATAGGTTTATTAGCCAGAAATATTTTGGAGTTTCAGTTGAATGCCACAAACATAGGTTCAATGACTAAGGTATTACGTGGTTTGCAATAATTTCTGAGGCCAAGCATGTCCTTGAGCGATTCACGCATGAGGTCGTAATAGATTCATGAGAAACACCTTCACTGCTGTAATTGAAGTATTGGTTACCAGAGCCTAGGGGTGACATGGTGAATAGGAACTCGAGAGTTCCAAAACAAGCCTTATAGCATATATTCCGACATCATAGGTTTAGAAGCGCATAATTATACAATGAGCACATAATTCTATGATGCAGGCATGTCTGACTCACACTATGGGGATGTCATACAGATAGGGATTTTCATGGATTTACATAGCATATAGAACATAAAACTAAGGGACGGGTAAGTATGACTCAGGCTATGGTGATAGAAAGGGCTTAGGACTTTCCACATTCCATACTTCATCATATTCATGTCATCATAACATAATAGGCAACATAGCATCCTAAGCATAGACATAGCATATTCATACATAAGAGTTCTTGATATCCAACAATGCCTCTAGTATATAGAATAGGACGGGGGCCAATACAAGTCTCGGGCACACCCTCAAAGTAAACACATAAAATATCATAGCATAATAGGTAGATAGAAGGTGACTTGTCCTTGGATGATAGGACTCACCACAAGAACCTCTTTATCAATCAAGCTAGTCATCAAGAGGTGGAAGATGATAGTCTCCGGTCCCTGCATGGTTAGATCATATTGGCAAAAGAGTATGTGTTAGTACATTTGAATGTACTAAGTATGCGGTCATGCAAATGCTTATGAACATGTAATCCTGAAAATCAATGTTAGATAACAAGGGCACATATATAGAAAGAAGTACATAGGAAAGAATATAATATCAATATGCCATGAAATCCATGATGCATGAATGTCATAGTATACATAACATAGAGGCGGGGGTGACCTAAATCGACATAAGACCAAGTGAGCTATAACTTGGAACTTTTTTGTCTTCCCCACAACAGACCTACTTGCCAAAGGTAGATTTATACACAATCATCCCTAAAAAGGGGCATAAACATGAACCTATGTTTGGCACATAGTTATGTGAAAAGAGACTTTATATAAGAGCCGTTGGGGATAGCTCCCCCCTCCTCCAATCACATTCGATGCTAAGTCATAATCACATGAAAATACATACACATACGTGCTTGAAAAATAGGAACAAGTCTTTTCAAATCATAACAATGCATACTTATGCTTAAATGCGAAAACATACTTTAAATTCATAATTATGCATACTTAGGAAAAAAGGTCAAATTATACTTCATGCCAGACATTCATGCATAGGAATAGCTCCTTCATACTTACACATAATAGTGTAAACACCCATAGGCTCTTGAGTCAAATCATAGACATTATGTGATCACATTCTTGTCATACCTATACTTCTCTTGAAAAACATAGTCATAATAATAATTGAGTCTTAGCCCACATCATAAATTTCATGAAAATAAATGTTCATGAATGCAATATGTCATAAAAAAATGAAGAGAATAGCATGGAAAATTAGAATTCATAATTAAATCAACATAATAGGAAGAAATCATATGAAATTCATAGTTAAATCAATAATTAAAGTTTAATTGATATTTCCCATGCATAGATTCAAAGATTAAAAGGACGTGTACATTTAATACTTCATAAAACCAATGTAACTCATATTAATAAGATTCAAATAATCAGAAAATCAATATATAAATTCAGTCCATAGCTTAATTGCAACAAATTAAAACTAATTTAAAAGACCCATTTGAATATCATACGCAAAATTCATGTAATTTGACAAAGTAAGATTTGGATCTTCATGATTGGAAGAAAATCATGAATCAGTCCCACATACCATAAGAAATCGAGAAGAATTTAGATAACATAGACTTGAATTGAAACCTCCTTGGGATCCTAGCTTGAATCCCCAATCACAAGACTTGTAAAGAGAGTTTTTAGGATTTGAATTCTAGAGTTCTAAGTGTAATGAATGAAATTGAATAAAGATAGAGGAGTATAGGTCTTTTCAGGTATTTAGGATAGGTTAGAAAGTCACTAATTACCCTTAAAAATAATTGAAATTACAAGGAAGACTTTAATGAAGTGGGCATTAAAAAGTGCCCAGGGGTCTGATGGTAGAGCACCATGAACTGTACAAGCATCTGTGGAGATGACTTGTTGTCGAGACCATAAATTGATACATAGAATTTTCCAAGGGAAAGGGCTTCAATAGACCCCACCATGACCCGTGGTGAGGTGCACGACCCATACAAGGGTTTGTGGTGGATGCCTTAGCAACCCAGTGTCTTTGAAGCCAAGGGCACCTACCACGAGCCACTTTCACAGCCAGTGGTGAGCACCATGATCCGTGAAGGGCTAAGTGGAGGGCCACTTGGTCTTGAACTCCACTATAAGCCAAAACATACCACACACAAGCCAAGGGCCACCCCTAGTCATCATCCACGCCTCGTAGAGGTGACCATGGAGTGTCACCTTGGTCAAACGTTTTCTAGAACTCAATTTTAAGCATCGTCAAGGCCACCCGAGGTCTGGTTCCTTACATCATATCCTCCTTGGGAACATTCGACATCGAATGAGCTAGAACATGGTTGAAAAGTCTTGACTTGAACATGAAATATTTCAACATGAAAACACAATGCATAACTCATTACTTGAAAATCATTAAAATTCATGTCAAAACATCCTTTAAATCCTTTGCATGCACATCTAAGCATGTCATGTCATGAAACATAAGAGTGAAAGAATTTGGGCCACTTAGAGTAGGAAGAACCTAATACCTTAGGTTTGAGTAGATTAAAAAGTATAGAGGTATCGCCTCATCATGTCTGGCTCCACCTCCCAAGTAGCACTCTCCACATGTTGATTCCTCCAAAGCACTTTAACCAAAGCCACATTCTTGTTGCGAAGCCACTATATTTGCCTATCAAAAATTTCAATTGGAACTTCTTTATAAGTCAAATTCTCTTCAACCTCAACGCCTTTAAAAGGTACAATCGAACTAGGATCACCAATCAATTTCCTTAACATTGACACATGGAAAATGAGTGTAACAACCTAGAAAATTTTGCAAGCTTTATCAATATGTAGTTCATTGAATTCAATCTTGGTTGGTGTGGTTTATGGTTTTCATGTGTCTCATTCATAAATCCATGGGCAAAGGAGTCTCATTGGTTAAGCTTTATATGAGAACCGTTAGAAGGGTCAACTTTAACTAGACATATATTATATCACAAAAATATATGGGTGGGGAATGACCTATAAAATTGAATCTCTTTGAATTAGCTTTCCAATGCACTTAGTTTCACTTGATTCGGAGTTCGGATGGAGAAGTTATGGCCTTTTTTGTAAAGTTACCTGTGTAGGGATTTGACCTAGAAATTTAACTAAGGCTATGATCCAGGGACCCTATACGGATTGTAAAGCACTAGATAGTCTGCATGGAGGTCCCATCTGACCTCCCACAAGGCAAGGAGAAGTGTTTCATGAAGGTTTCGACTTAAGGATTGCTTCTAAGTATAAGGTTAACATTCCAAAGTTGACGTCAACAAGATGGAAGCCCTCACAGGCCGTTTGAAATTTGACAAGTCATCTAGATCCACTTGGGTGCCAAACCTTGGATGCAAATTGACCAAGTTAGGTACCACAGACCACTACACAGTCCGTCTGAAGGCTCACGAGTTGTGTGGCCTCTCGTATGATCATTGGAGTAAAACTTTTCTAAGTACAAAATTACTATCTTGGACCTTCATCTGTGAAGATGTTTCTAATTGTAGCTCCACGAACGGGTACGACCCATGCACCTTTACATGGTCTGTGAATTGGGTCTTTAAAACGACCCCTAGCAGCCTTTTTAGGATCATTTCATTAATGATTTATTTGTAATTTTGGTGATTTCCTAAGGTCGTTTTAGTCTTCCTAAGCCCTCCTAAACATCTAATTTAGCCTGAACTCCTCCATTTCTATTAAAATTCATTTCAAACACTTAGGATATTCAAACTCTCTCCTCTAAAGCTTTCTTCCAAGTGTGGGTTGAAGGATTCAAGTTGGAACTCAAAGAGATCTTCTTCTTCAATCATTTTTCTCTCTAAAGCTTCTAGTTAATCAAGGTATGTGGGATTGATTCATGGTCCTCTTTCAACCATGAAGACCCCAGAACTCTTTTACACTTGATTTTATGAAATTTAAGCTAACTTCAAATATGGGTCTTTAAATTTATTGTTGATTTGATTAAATTGAAGTATGGGTTATACTTATTTGATGACTTCAAAGTGATTTAAGTTCAATTATCATGATTTGCATTGACATGATGAAGATTTAATTATGTATGTCCCTTTAAGTCTTCAATTCAAGCATGGATAGTATGAATTATATTTTAATTGTGGATTTTACTATTATTTAAGAATGAATCTATCTTATTATGTTGATTTAAATATTAATCTCTATTGCCTATGTTATTCTATTATCATTCATTACATTTGCATTCACGAGCATGGATTTTATGAATCTTATGATGTTGGTTAAGTCCTAAAGATGTTTATGACTACGTTTTCAAGTAAAGAATGGATATGACTAGGTTATGATCACACTATGTCTATTATATGAATCTTTGAACAAATGATGAGTGTTTACACCATATGTATATGTTTAAAGGAGCATAGAATTGAGGTCGGAGGCGGGGTGCACTATCTCCAAGGGTCCATACTCTTTCCTCAAATCTAAGTAAAGAATAGATCTATTCCTATGCATGAAAGTATGCCATGAAGAATGATTTAACATTTTAGTCACATATGCACGAAATTAAAGAAAGTGATTTGGTCTTTAAGCCCAAATATGCATGGTTATGATTTCAAAGTACTTATTCTCTTTTCAAAAGCATGTATATGTATATGTATTCTTGTGGGATGGTGTCTTAGAACCGAGGGATTGAAGGTGGGGTGGACTATCTCTAAGGGTCTATACTCTTTTTTGTCAAACTATGTGCCAAACATAGGTTCATTTTTATGCCTCTTATGAGATGATTATGTTAAGAATTGATCTACCTTTGGCAAGTAGGTCACCTTTTTATCCATTGTGGGGTAGACAACAAAGTTCCAAGTTATAGCTCACTTGGTCTTATGTCGATTGAGGTCCCATCCCCTTAATGTTTATATGACTAAGCATTTATGTATCATGGATTTCATGGCAAATTGATATTGTATCCTTTCTTATATTCTTCTTTCTATATATGTTCCCTTGTCATCTAACATTGGTTTATAGGTTGTTCATGTCATATGCATTGCATGCCCGCATACTTAGTACATTCAAACGTACTAACGCATACTCTTTTCCCTATATGATCTAACCATGTAGGGACTGGAGACTGCATCTATCCACCTTTTGACGGTTAGCTTGGATCTTTGAGTTTCATTGTGGTGATTCCTATGTTCTAAGGAAAACATCCACCTTCTACCTAGCTCTTATGTTATGTTGATTATGTCTTTACCTTGAGGGTGAGCCCGGGACATGTCTTGGCCCCCTCCCTAATCTAGACTAAAGGCATTGTTGGATACCATGGAGTCTTCTGTACAGATATGTTATGTGTATACTTGAGATGCTATGATTATGTACTATGCATGAATAAGATGATCATGTTTATGTTATTATGATATAATTGATGAAAAGGTGATTATGTGAAAAGTCCCAAGCCCCTCCTCATCCCCATAGCATGAATCATACTTACCCACCCCTTAGAACTTATTTGCTAATTTTTATGTGGTTCATGCAAATATCTTCCCTAATGACATCTCCATAGCTTGAGTCCAAAGTCCCGCAATCCCTTAGAATTATGTGTTTATTGTTTAATTTTGCGGTTTCGAACGAATGATGCATAAAATGATGCTAACAGGCTTGTTTGAAGACTCTTTGGTTCTCATCCACCATGTTACACTTAGGCCCTACTCCCAGGTCATGACAAAGATGGTATCAGAGCATTAAGTTTATAAATGGTCCTTGGAGTCCAACATGTCACGTCAAGTAGAGTCTTATTCATAGGTGTGTTGCGCACCATACCTATGAGTGGGAGGCCATAATGATGTTTTAGGAATTATCTCATTTTATTATCCCTTATGTCGTGCTATGAACAATTTCGTAAAATTTTCTGATTTTGATGGTGTTCTTGTCACTCTTTCAGAAAATGCCTCCACAAAGAGGCCCTGTCCTAAAATAGGCCCCGGTTAATGAAAAACAAGTCCCTCAAGTGTATATGGGGGAGCAAGTGACTCATGCTGAATTCCAAAATGTTGTTGCTCTTCTGGCTCAAGCGATGACCAACCAAGCCCGAGCGACTAAACCACCTCTTGGTCATACTCCAGTCTCTATGGTGAGATATTTCACTCGGATTAATCCTCTGGAGTTCTTTGGTTCAAAAAATGATGAGGATGCCGAAGACTTTATTGATGAACTCACTAAGGTGTTGACTGTTATAGTTGTGAGTTCTAAAGACAAAGTTGAACTAGCTGCCTATTAGTAGAAAGATGTGTCTCAAGTGTGGTATTCTTAGTGGTTGGTTGAGAGGGTTATTGTTGTTAAGGTTGGTTGGGAAGAGTTTAAATTTTCTTTTTCTAGACCATTTCTTCCCTCTTGAACTTAGGGAGACCAAGATGACTGAATTTATCAATCTCAAGTAAGGTGGCATGACTGTGAGGGACTATTCCCTCAAATTCATAAAGCTCTCAAAGTATACTCCTATTCTAGTGGCAGATCCCCGTGCAAGGATGCACAAGTTTACTTCTAGGGTCTTTGATTTAGTTTTGAAGGAGTGTTGTGTAACGAACCAAAAATTTTTGAAAACTACTTATGGTTGGTCTTGTATAATGTTATACTAGTCACGGTTGAGCTTTGGTAGCCACGGGTTGAGTTTAAGTGTCCAAACGTAAAACGGATCATTTGGTGGCCTAGAGAGGTCATTTGGACAGTAGACTTTGAACGGGCATAACTTTTGATGCAGGTTGAAGCGTGTGGGATGATATATATAAAATGGAATCTCTTTGAGTTAGCTTCGCAACGCAACTGGTTTCACTCTATTCGAAGTTAGGATGAGAACGTTATGGCTTGAACAGTAGGACTGCCTGAAATTTGGATGACATTGGAAATAGGCCCTGAAAAGAGGGGAAGGCAAGGGTCACGGACCGTGAGCTTTGGCATGGTCCGTGTGGGGTTCTTTGTGAAGGTACAGAGAGCTAGGGGTGTCCAGGAACCACCGCAGGACACAAGTCATAGGCCACGGACTACCCCACGGTCCGTGAGCCAGTAAACGATCCGTGAAGTGGCCCGTCAAGTGAGGCAGTGGCTTGTCTTGGCTTGGGAGATGATTCCTGGGCCAAGTATGGCTCCACGTACCAGTACACGGTCTGTGTGAAGCCACACTGTCCGTGAAACCTCCCATCAAGTGGTCCAGAAAGTCCTTCGAGAGTTCGCGTTGAAAATTTGGCTAAGTGTCGTTTGATGGAGGGTTGTACGGTCCATGAGTCAAGTACACGGTCACTGCAGCTCCACCGTGTAACTCTGCTTAGAAATTAAAAGTCCATTTCATTAATGGTAATTTTGTGATTTAATAATTCCCTAAGCCCCTTTTAGGTATCCTAAGGTCTCCTAAACCCCTAA
>JBCEWC010012171.1:0-16064 GCA_038996855.1 Solanum aculeatissimum
TTTATATCATGATAACCTACATATTAGGAGATAAGTTAGAAAATTATAAAATATTGATTTTCTATCTACTTAGAGAATTATCTATATATATGGCAAAAAACATTGGACTATGAAGAAGATACAATGAATAAATTTAATCAAGAATGGCTTAAAGAATTAGAAGAAATGGACAATGAAAGATATAATAACATAGACTATGAAAATAATTAGAAATAAAAATCTCAATATATACATATAAAAATACTACACATAGTACACATTAAAAAATAATGATAATAAAAAATAATATTATAAATAATTCACTACTATCCCACTTATTTTCTAAACTTACTACTACCCCTACTTATCCCCCAAAAATGGATATGTTTTCTCTTTTTTCATCTATATTCGATCTCATTATTTTTTTTAGCTTCTTCTGGTAGATCGTTAACCCATATTTTTGCTGATCCTATTAAAGTATTTTCTATGTATTCTGGTATTTTTTTGCATCTAAACTTTTTTCTATTATTCTTTTTGTTATATTTGCTTTCCATAACTGGATTGCTTTATCACATAACTAGTAAGTCTTTACAGCAAAAAAAGATGAAGACCGTTGAACTTGATTTTGTTAAACTTCAAAATAAATTTTGAAGCATGTTCAGGGCACTTTGTTTTAGAAAATTATTAAAAATTTTATACTAAATATTTGAACTTAACTTCCGATAACTATTCCTTCTCTATCAAAATGCAAACTGCTTACATTAATTTTTATGACTTTTGGTGTCTTTTGTGAGAAGTTATTTGATTCTTTATACAAAGAGCCTATTTGGAAAGCGACTCCGATAATTGAATTTGTTGTAATTGGGTGTAATTACAATGTTTGATTTATTTGGTTAGGTAGATAATTACTTGATCAACAGATAATTTGGTGTAATTGATAGGGTGTAATTGTACTCTCCAATTTACACGAGGAAGCTGTGAATTGCAGGTAATTACAAGTTGACTATTTTTAAATTTTTTTCCTTTATTTCTATTTTTATTTTTATTTTCATTATTTTTTATTTTTATAGTTTTAATTTTTTTAATTATTATTTTAATATTTCTTTAAAATATATTTTATTTTATAATATTTATATTTCATTTTATGCTCATCCTCAATCTTTACTTCATGTGATTCCATGCAGTTTTTCATATTATCTTTTTTATTTATTTATTATAAAAAAATTTATTAGAATGATTGTATTAGTATTCTAATTTTTAAATTAAAGTTTATTTTGAATTTAAAATTTATGTTATATTTTAATTTTATTGGTGTTGGTAGTATATGACTTGATATTTTACAGTACAAGTCATTTATTTTTTTAGTTAGATGTGATATATTATCTTTTTGTCAAATATTTTAATAATTTTACTATGACATTGTATTTATAATATTTATAATTTTTGTCAAAAATTGTATTTCATATGTTAGTATAAAACCTGTATTTTAAATTTTTATGATTAATTTAATTGAAATATACTAATTTAGAAAATATAAATTTATTTTTTTACAATATTAGTTAAGAACGTATGTTTACTAATTAATATATTTTCAAAAGACAATATATTTCTTAAAAATTAAATTTAGTATTATTTATAAATATCCTTACTTGTTTAATATATTTTTTTAATTTTACATAATTAAATTTTATTTTTAAAATTTAATATAACCTTATAATTACACTTGTGCAAACAAACAACACTTGTAATTACAATATAATTACATTATGACAAACAAACAGAACATAGTAATTACTAAGTTGTGTAAATAACTAGGATGTTAATTACTAATTACATCAATTCTAATTACCAGATGACTTTTCAAACAAACCTTAAATATATAAATTTGTTTGTCTTATTTTTAATGTTTATACATTTAAAAATTGCGTAAAAAATATTACTAAGCATGATAATTAATGACTTAAAATAGTTCTAAAAAACATGTTACGTAATTGTATAAAAGATACCATAAATCATGATAATTGACAGCTTAAAATAGTTTTAAAATAAAAAAAAAAAAATTGATTGATTATTAAAATTATTGCAAGTAATAACATTTTTCGTATTGGTTTCAACCATCTAAATTTTAGATTTCAAATATTAAATTTAGCCACTTCAACTTGGGTTTGAAGTTTAGTCAAATTGACCTTGAATATAGTACTATAATTCACAATATTAATAATTTAAAATATTTAAACATCATATTAAAATTTAATGAACTTTCTAAATTCTATCTATATCACATAAATTAAGACACAACGACAACAACAACATACCCAATGAAATCCCACAAGTGGGGTCTAGGGAGGGTAGAATGTACGTAGACCTTACCACTACCTCATAGAGGTAGAGAGGTTGTTTCCTGGGAGCTCTCGTCAGAAAAAATCATAAGCAGAATAAACTAGATATGGAAAACAGGAAAGGAAGAGAAGGGGAACAGAAAGAGCGACTAATAATGAAAAACACATGATAGTATGTGAATACGAGACCATTAACATATATAAGACATATAATGACAACTCCATATAAAGACACGACAAATTCTACTACCCTACTATACCCCACGGTCAGACATCAACCTAACCCTACTAACCTATTAGTCTGCTACTCTAAGTTGCGACCTCCACACCTTTCTATCTAATTCACAATAATTAATAATTTAAAATATTTAAAAATCATATTAAAATTTAATTGAGACACAAAAATAACAGAATTCGGCCCGTGCTAGCACAAACACCGATGTCTAGTATTATAAATGAAATGTAAGTAGTTCAAAAATATTATCTTAACTATAGGCAAAATACTAAATTAAAAAGTAATCAAATTTATACAAGAGGACGATAGGGAAGGCTATTCTATTAGGACTGTTCAAAATCGAATCGTATTAACTAAGTCAACCGCTAATTGGCTTATTGGTATTGAATTATCAAATCAACGGTTGGTGAACGTATTAAAATGTTATACTTAACGATTTATCTGTACAAGGTGAATTACTCAATTTTCTTATTGGATAAACGTTACTCGTCAATAATTATCGTAGTTACATTTTATAGTAAGTTATTAAATAAATACTTACGTGCACACACCCTCAAAATATAGACTTTCATATATTTCTCACTATGATTTACAATTACGAAATTACTAGCTTAACTAGAGCTAAAATAAATTATTTTGATTGATTGGAGACCAGTATATTAGTGAGTGAAAATAAAAAAAGAGAGCATGAAATGATTGAGCCAATACACCGCCCATTAATTACTATTTTGATACCAAATCAATCAATAGCTTATTGATTGGCTAGCGGATTAGTACATTTAAAAGTCGATATTTGATAAGTCAAATCATTATATATAATTAACTATCCTGTCACGATCCAAGCCTAGGGTCTAGTCGTAACACGACAAATGGGGAACCCGAAGGAACCCCAAACAAGCCTCTTAAGCATACATGACACATCCTTGGTTGTGAAAGTGAAATATAAACAACAAACACATAATTCTAAGAGAAACAAGACTTTGGACCAAGCTATGGGGATGTTATGGGGAAGAGGATTAGCATGAGCACATATCAAATAATATCTAAGGGGCGGGTAAGTATGACTCACGCTATGGGGAGAAGTAGGGGCTTAGGACTTCCATCTCAACAATATAACAAGCATCAACACATAGGAGGGACTACGGGACTAAGGAAAATCTTCAATAATATATGGACATAATAGGAGTCTAGCTCATAACATACGAATTCATATCCAACAACACCTCTAATACGAATGGAACAGATACTAAGACATCTCCCGGGCTCACCCTCAAAAGATAAATATCCATAAATAGACAAGTCTTATTAGAGCATAAAAATAAATAGATATTGTCTCCGAAATGGAGGACTCACCAGAAGCAATCTTCAACCAAACCGTCTAGCCACATGGAGGAGGATGATGAACGGGAGCTCTGGTCCCTACACGATTAGATCATGTAGGCAAAAAATATGTGTTAGTACTTGAAATGTACTAAGTATGTGGGGTGCAATGCAACAAAGAACATAAGCCATAATTAAGCAATATGTATAATCATAATCAACGGATATAAGTTCAATATGTCATGAATGTTCAGTGCCTTAGTCAAAATATGCATGAGGAATCTTCACGTCACAAAACATATCGTATATAGATGGGAAGGGACCATAACCAATAAATAAGACCAAGCAAGCTAGTACTTGGAATCTCGATGCTCACTCCACACCGAATGAAGGAGTCGTCTACTTTGCCAAGGTAGACCAAATACTCACCTTACGAGAACCTCCCCTTTTTGAAAAGTGCTACACAAACACCTTATGGGAACAAGATCCATTTTGGTTATCTTACGGGAACTCCACCATTTTCAGTTAATTACAAGATAAGAGCCTTACGAGAACATCATCCTTTTCGAATAATAGAAAGTAGAAGCCTTACGGGATCACCATGTTTTTTGGATATCAAGTGGCATGTACCTTACAAGAACTCCTCCTTTTCGATCAGTCATACCATAAGCAATTCACAAGCCTATAGTGGCAACATAGTTAAGGGACAATAACTACCTACCAAGGTCCTCTCGATGCTAGGTCACAATCCCCAAAGACTACTCGAATCATAGACATACTCGTAATATGTATGATCTCATAATAGCTCAATATTATCAAAGAGTAGCTCATCAAAACCAAAGGTTCAAAATATCACAGATAGGGCTTCATATCATATATAACCTTCACAATATTCTCATAACTCATTGATACACCCAAATTTACTCTCCAAAAGGAATAGTAAAGAGATCATTGATCAAATATAGAACTCGATAAGAGTTAAGGTCGATCCCACAGGGGATGCGTGAAAATATATCTATTGGCACCCATTTTCAAATGTAATATCTACTTCCCAAAAATAAAAGTGTATAAATTAAATAGGGGGTTTTGGAAATGTTGATATGCAACTTCAAGTAAAGTACTGGAGAGCCTTGTTAACTGCTAGATTTCAAATAATTAATTATAAGCTAGGGGTATGTTCCACATGACATCCAACTCAGTAGACAAATTAGATTAATGAATTCATTTATGACTATGCATACAAGATCAAGCAAGTTAACTAGCACCTAATTCACCTTCCGGTCCTTCTTAGATACATTTCATTCTTCACCTTTTGGTGTCAGAATATGCAATCCTAACCCTTATTAAGGATCTTAGAATATTATCACCTTTAAGTCTCAAGTACTTAGTCTAGGTTAATAACCTTGAATCTCTGTTGTAAAATCTTTTTCCTAATTACTACCCCCTCCCGAGCGAGCAACGAATGCGGGCTTAACCTTAATGCATTGATTCCTTAAGAGCGAAATTAAATTGAAGAACGTTACAATGCATGCAATTTTCATTCATGAAATTCACGTCTAATTTGTTTACTTCATTGAGTTGACATGGTTCCCACAACCCTAGTTGTGGGTTTAGCCTATCATGCTCAATGTAAAGAACCCACAACAATGTAAGAAAAACATGATTGAGAACTAACCATTGATTACATAAGAAATCCATAGATTAAATTCTCTAAAAGAATATTAAAGTTTTGTAATTTGAATGAAAATATTAGCACGAAGTGTTCTCTCTCATCGTTCTTAATTCTAGTAGTCAATAGTTATAAAAATGGAATATTAAAAGTATATATATACATGAAAAAACTAATCCAACTTAAAATAGGAAAATAGATGTCATCATGGGTCACAACCGCTTGTATGACTCGTGACACTTCACACGAACCCTGTGACGGTCCGTGATCCTTCACTTGAGCTTCAACTCTGGGCTCCTTTTCACGCTTGGGCTACACGACCTGTGGTGAGGTTCACGGTCCATGTAGATGGTGCATGAACCTTGCTTTGGAAAAGTTTTCTTGTTGTCATGCACCACTTCATCACCACGACCTTCTTCATGCTTCGTGATGTGATACACGACCCGTGAAGGGTCACGTGGGCTCTCACTTGTATTAATTTTTTATTTTTCGATGGTGAACTCCCCAAGCTATGTCAACTCAACGACTGGCCACAAGGTCTGTGCATTGTTCCATGGTCTGGGCAACGTGACCGTGGAACTTGCCTTTGCATTCTATTGTTCCATCACTTGTCCACACGTCCAGGTGTGAGACCACGATGGGCCTCACAAGTCGTTTAATATTTCAGGGCCATGAGAGAACCTGTGGTGCCTCACTTGCTCCTTTTTGGTTTAGCAACACCCCATGCCAGGTCCAAAAACACCTCCCACAGTCCGTGTGGTACTGCACGGGCCGTGGTGGCACTCATATCTATGTACTTGTGCTCTTTTTTAGACCTTTTCTTGCATTTTTCTCGAGTTTCCATGCCTTATCCATTTCCCTGCAAATTAACACAAACAAAACATCAAACTGACAAAATTGCTTGAGAACTCACAAAAATCCTATGTTAAAAGCATCATAAGAGTCATATTTTCATCACTCATCAACATCCTTAACTTAGAATTATTGCTTGTCCTCAAACAATGCTTAATATAAACAACATACTATGCAAACACAAGTACCCAGAAGAAAGCATATTGCAACCCCGTAATTTTCAATTGTATGCCCGTAACGTAAGCTTGTAATGCACTCACACCCCAACAAACCCTCATATACCAAGCTAAGCATCACACCGTACACAGTTTTCCTAGATAAGCTAAAGAACAAAGATGACATAGTCAAATTAGCAACCAAATAGTGTAAGGATAGTGCCCTCACCATAAAGAAGTCTCACACACAATGTATAAATGCAAAAATAGAGACTGGATTATAGGCACTCATGCTCACAACAGATTTTTGACCAACATACAAGTACAGACCATAAGCTTGCCCTTATTTTCACCACATTGACTCTCGAATGACCTTTTTAGGATCACGTAGGGCTTTTGTGGCTTATAATGTAGACTCGGTCTAGGGTGAGGTATATTTAGGATCAAAGTGGCTAATTAGCCTCTCCAAGATGCTACTTTGGTTTTGCCATTTACTTCCCCCCCCCCCCCCCCCCCAATTTCTTATTGGCCCTACTTTTCACCACTTTCTTTATCGTTTGGGTGATTTTGTGTTCATTCATTTATATTTTTTTCACTCTTTTATTCTCTCACTTTTACACCCTAAACTTTTCTTTTCCTCTCATCACTCAACTCTTTCACACACTTACATTTTTTATTCTCCTACAATAGCCACCCTCAACGTAGGCTTTTGGCCTAAGTCGAGGTTCACAATGTCTTTTAAAAGGACCAGGGTTAGTATAATCCACCCTCAACTTATGCTTTTGGCCTAGGTTGAGGTTTACAATGTCCTTGGAGAGACCAAGGCCAAAGGTCAAGATTTGCAGATATATAAGGCAGGTGAGTTGGGTGATTACAAATAAAAGGTCTATGCAGGCTCAACTTTTGGTTCAAAGGGACAATTTCATTTGGTTGGTCAATTTAGGCTAAGTAAATTCACAATAAAAATGACCTAAGATCCTGTCTTAATCCAACCATTCAATTATCTTAGTGGGACCAACTGGGCAAGTTCTAGCTTACAAATGTGTTAACCGAATCAAACAAATAAGCTCACACACACATGGAACATATCCTATACTATTCAGTCTTAACCATCATAGTCATGTTTTATTCAATAAGATGTAACTGGACCATGTGTACAATGCTTTACAGAGGTCATACAAGTTAGTTAGGATGAGATGCACATGCAAGGTTTGAAACACTTTGTAAACATAAGGCATTTTTCACACATACCAAGGGTTTACTACAGATTCCTACCAACACTTGTATTTACACAAATAAATGACCTAAACATGCCAGTCCTACTAGATAATACACTTGGGAGAAAAGAAACATGGCAAGAAAAATTCCCAAGTGGAAGGATGCCCCACCCCCTCCAAAAAGATAATACAGTGCCCTCACTACACAAAAGTCGTAAAATAAAATGCAACAAGGAGGTAGAACATACCTGGGATGCCCTAGGTGTAAGTCTGACCATCAGGATTGGACCCACCAGCAGGGTCCCCGCCATCAAAAGTTGAACTGGGTCCAAAAGTACTCCCTGAGGCTCTGGCCTTCGCTGCATCCCATGCACGTCTCTCCCACTCTTCTTGTTCGACAACCACTCACCTCTGGGCCCTCATGGCCTTATGCAATTGTTTTTCCTCCACCGTTTTCTCATCTAATGGTGGGATAATTCACTGAGACCAATTTTCTCCTTACCACATTCTTTGGTGCAACAACGGGTGGCATGGGTGTAGCAGTTGGGTTAGGTGGGGGCTCCATATGCCTCACCTAGTGGTGGTGTGTTTGTTGGAGTGCTGAAAAGTTGCATCAATGCCTATGGAAGTTTGGGAAGTGTAGTGGTGTTGTGATGTCTCTCAAGTCACACCTTTTTTTGAGGTAAAGAGGTCGCTATCAAGTAATTAACCTAACCAAGGTTAGGGTTTATCCCTCAGGGACGATGGTAGACTCAAGAATTAATTTAATGTAAGTCAGGATGACTAACCTACTTATCTCCAAAGAAAAAAGGGGTTTTCATAAAGTAAGATTAACTAAACTAAATAAATGCAGGTGATGAGAAACCAGTAGAAGCGCTAACTAGGGTAATGTGTTCCCCATGAATCCCTAACTTGGTATTATCGGATAAATGCAACCTTTTTCAGTGTGTAGGTATAGGACAGTAAGCTAGGTTCACCTAAACCTTTGATCTAGCGAATAGGTAAATTTTATCCCAGAACTTGATCTGTCTCCGTGATGTGGCATTACTAACCCTTACTTTTTATCCCAATACAACCTCCTCTTTATCCAGTTTGGTTGATTAGACGAGAACATCTCAATCAAATCTTATTAATTACCTCTTTTTCTATTCATTACTTCCTTGATCTGGCAAGTAACACTAGGTGAGTTCTAACGTAGGCCTCTATTAAAAAGCAGTTAAAGCGAATAGGATTAATTAATACAACCTAACATACCTTCCAAGAATTACATAATATCTTATTTTACCTTGTTAGTTCGTCATGGTTCCCACAACTCTAGTTGTGGATTTCGCTATGCATGATCAATGTAAATGCAAAAATTATAAAGTAGAGTAGCATAATTAAGCACTTACACAAATGAATTAAGAATATGAAATTTAACTCTTCAATTAGAATTACAAGGTTGAATAAAGAACACACACAAATATTTTTCCTCTCAAAATATGATGAATCCTAAGCGTATCCTCTAAAACCTTGTGCAAACTTTGTGACTGCTGGTAACTTTTTGAAAAATAACCTAAAAACCTATTTATAATGTGTAAAATACAATACCAAAATAAAATAGGATAACTGTGTCGGCACAATCTACGGACAGGTTCACGACTCGTGCATTATTATATGGCTCGTGCATTGGGGTTTTGTGGATTGTAACTGAACTCTGGAGAATACTTCTACAAGACCCTTCCACGGGCCATGTAAGATTCTACGACCCATGGGGTAGTTTCGTCTGATGACTTTTCAGAACTTCTCCACTTTCTGATCCTCAGGGCACGACCATACTCTACAAATTATGGATCAATCTACGACTCGTCTGCTTCCCTCATAAAGTTTAACACGAACATTCACCCTTCACTGAAATTGATATGAGACCCCTTCTACAGCTCATGAACCATTCTACAACCCGTAAAAGGTTTCGTGGATAATCAAATTCTACTATTTCAACCCACTTTGTCCAAAAATCATGCCAACATTGGAATCCTACAAAACAACACAAAACACAATCAAACCTACAAACATTGCTTTGACAACACACAAAATTCTAAGTTTTAAGCATCAAAAGTATTGTATTTTGGCAGCACATCACGTTGTACCGCACAGTCAACAGGGTTATTTGTTTCTTTATTTCAACCACTGTGGCCACAATACAGGTCACCTCCAAACCCGTTAGACTATCAAACCTGTTGTTGAAGTAGCCCTCCAATATTGACCTGGGCCTGGAGGGTAGCAATCTATCCTCGAAACATATACATATCCCTGCGACATAAGAGATGGTGCACTACCTCCCTCGGGCTGCTCAAAAGCCTCACCTGAAGGTGGGGCAGTAGCAAACCCCTCAAATGGCAGAGGCTGCTATGGGGCTGCCGGGGGAAACATAGCTCAACCACCGGGCTTGTGCGCCCTTTTCCAGTAGAATGGGTTATTGACATCTTTGATCAAAGCAATATTGGCCACTTGGGTTGGAAACATTTTTCAGTCTAAATACCTAGTGGTTGGGACATAAGTCTGTCTACATAAGGCCCTAATTAGGCATAGGAAGGGAAACCCAACTCTATCATTTAAATCTCGATCCTGCATCTCAGTGGAAATGATCTAGCCCACCTTCACTCATATCGGGCCAGAAGGCAAGCTACCATGGAAGCTTGTGATGGTTGGAGCATGTTTTCATTACTGTGGACCTTAGTCTGGCACGCACCACTGACCACCAGAAGTTGGCGGCGAATGTGAGAGAGGCCTTGGCAATTGGTACTCTTGGATCCGTTACCCAAGTTGCTTCAGCCCCTTGTAGAGTTATCCGCTATGCCATCCTTGTTAATAAAATTACCTTGGATGTAGGATCTGACACTTGGTCCTCCTTAGTAACCTATTGGCTTCTCGAAGTATATAAGCCGTCCGACAGGCCTATCTAGACCATAAAGGAATCTATTGATGGTGGTCTCAGCGATGTCCACCTGAACACCTGTATTTTTACATAATCAAATGGGGCCACTTTAAGGGTCAACTGCCACTTTAAATTCATAGAACTTGCACCACCAATAGAGTTCAACAAACTGGCGGTAAAGCAAGAGTAAAATTCATGAATGATAGTAGGCCTATAGAATCTGAGTTTCTGTCCCATCCATCTAAACTGGTGGAAGTCAAACACGTCCTTGATGTCTTGCACCCCATCCAATTATTTCATCATGAATCGGACTTCAAGAGTAATAACCCTCCGTTGGTAGCCCCTGGAGCCTTTGGTCAACTCTTGGGATGGTCCATCTGGCTCTCAGAAAAGTTATTATCATCCGAGCCATTTCAAGTCCAGGGGTCCCGGAAACAGCATAGTGGATAGACTTATCATCACTATCCCAAAGGTAGACCTTATCATCCCCATCATGTTTTTGGTGACCCTCCAGGGTATTTTCATGTTCCTCTTGCTCCTGCTCAAGGGTGGCATCCTCCTTCTCACCTCCATCATATGTAACACCCTCGTCAGACTAGGGGGTCAATGCTTGGCTCACTACACGATCTCTCGCGGTGTAAGAAGGATAAGGGGAGACGTTCCCTATATATCGAACCTCGGACCTTTCTGAGGAATCATCACCTGAGATAGTATCATCACCTGAGCCACTACCTGGCTGGTGGCTAGAAGACTCAGTTGGGGAATCATGCAGGCGTGACCCAGGCTCCTCCCTAGGTGTGGCGTACTTTTGATGAGGTCCCATAGTTCCTACACGTACCAAAAACAAAGACAACGGGTAGAAACCCATGAACTAGAAAAATGAAGCACTAATGGGTACTCAGACTTCTCATGTTCCAATGAAGTGACAATAACCCTTAAGATTGGCATCACCCAGTCTATCATAGGAAAATTACACTAAATTAGAGTGTGGACACATAATCCCATACAAACCAAGTGAAATAACAAGAGTACATAACAATGGGTACCTGGATGGGACCCTCTCATGGGCCATTGATAGGTCACACGGACCATAAGAGGGTATGTTCCCTTAGGTTAGCCGTGTGAAGGTGTCATTTGGACGGCACCCCCACATGGGTCATGACTAGGAACACAGACCATAGAGGTCCCATGAAAATAGACTTGGGTCGTGCCGTGCTAAGAGGCCCACCACAGGATACCGTTTATGAGTATGCACTTGGACACGGTCCGTGAGGGGTTCTATGATAGGTCCCTTCATTGGCATAATGACCAAGGGCTCAGGCACGGGACCCTACACGACCCGTGACACAGTACACAGATAGTGAAAGGCTCCGTGATGAGCCTCCTCGATGGGTATCCAACAAATCAAACATTCACACTTATTTTGGTGTTACAAATCATGAATCCATCATAAAATAGTATCAAGAACATGACTTCACTAAGATATGCTACAAGGAACCACCAATATCCCAACCCCCATTAACAAAGCTGCAAGCATTCAAAAATGGTGGTTTTCAACTTCACAAAGCAACACCCATCACACATAGACATGCAATATTACATTTTAGACTCCTAACCCATTGATTTTAAGGAAAATTAAACACATTCGTGCCAAACTCACACTAAAAAGAAGAAGTCATAAAGACTTATTTGAGGTAGATGAAGTGGGTGTGAGAAATTCCTAGAAAATCTTAAGGCTAAGCTATGATTTTAGCTATGAATCATGAAGTAGATGAACCTTTCATGATATGGGAGAACGAATTTGGTGGATTTTAGAAAAAAAGGTGTGAAAGAGGAGAAAAATAGGAGAAAATAGGAGAGGGGTTGTCAGGGCATAAGAAATAGGTCAAATTTGACCTGGGTCAAATCGAGTCAACATGTCTCCCCTTGCACGGACAGCATCACGTCCCATGGAGCATTCCATGGTCCGTTTGCACCATCTGTCTACCAAGCCTTAAAGATTTGAGGTACTTACATGGGCCACGAACTATTGGACGATTTGTCTAGAGGTACACAGTCCATTAAGGCAGTCGTGGATCCTGCCTTGTCATAATTTCACCCTCCTCAGCCTTGCATTGTATCAACCACCTTACATATGTGCATGGAATCCTAGATCAACACCTGTATACATCTGCAACTACAAAGCCAAAAGTTGATGACTTATTTTTATCATTTATTTATTTATTTATTTATTTTGAGAATACAAGGCATGGGTTACCTCCCATGAAGTGCCTGATTTAACGTCGCGGCACGACGTAGTTACTTTGACTGCTCAGACTTCGTCAAGTAGCACTTCATCCACAACACATATTTCTCTTGGGGCACCAAAGTATTGCTTCACCCTCTGTCCATTTACTTTGAATTTGTGTGCATCTTCAGCCTCTAATTTCACTACACCATGGGGGTATACTTGTGTAATAATGAAGGGTCCGGACCACCTGGATTTCATCTTCCCAGGGAACAAATGCAATCTTGAGTTGAACAAAAGGACTTTGTCTCCCACACTGAAGTTATGTTTCTCAATATTTCTATTGTGGTAGTCTTTCATCCTCTCTTTGTACAAGGATACGCTCTCGTAGGCATGGAAGCGAAATTTATCTAACTCGTTAATCTGGCCCACTTTTACTTGCACTGCCTCACTCCATTGCAGATTTAGCTTCTTTAGTACCCACCAGGCTTTATATTCTAGCTCCATAGGCAAATGTCATGCCTTACCAAATACTAACTGGTATGAGGACATACCAATGGATGTCTTGTAGTTAGTCTTGTAGGCCCAAAGAGCATCACCCAATTTCCTTGCCCAATCAGTACTATGGGCATTCATCGACTTAGCCAAGATCTTTTTTATTTCCCTATTGGAGACTTCCACCTGCCCGCTGGTCTAAGGATGGTACTGGGTAGCCACCTTATGTTGTTTCACACCATACTTGGCTAGCATAGAGTAAAAAATCTTATGGTAGAAGTGGGAACCCCCATCACTAATGATGGCTCTAGGGGTCCCAAATCTAGAAAAGATATTTCACCTAAGAAAGAGTGCTACAGTTTTGCTCTCATTATTAGGCAAGGCCACAACTTCTACCCACTTGGAGATGTAGTCAACTGCCACCAAGATATACCTCATGTCATAGGAGCTAATGAACAGACCCATAAAATCAATGTCCTAGACGTCAAACAACTCAACCTCAAGGATGGGTGTCAGAGGAAATTCCAAACGCTTAGATATGTTACCCTGCCTCTGACATTGGTCATACCTCTTTACCAGATCATATGCATTCTTGTAGATGGTAGGACAGTAGTATCCACATTGGAGTGCCTTTTGGATGGTCACGCCCCTACTATAGTTTCCACCAATCAGTGCAGAATGGCAGGCTTCCAGGATGTGTAGCATCTCTACCTTAGAAACACACCTTCTGATCATATTATTTGTGCACATCCAGTATAGATATGGCTCATCCTAAAAATACCTACACATATCATGTAAAATCTCTTCCATTGTTGGAAGGTGAGGTCATCGAGCACAATATCACAGATAAGATAATTAGAAAAATTAGCAAACCATGGGATTAAATTAATAGTTGCTACTAATACCTACTCGTTAGGAAATGAGTCATCGATATCCAATTCAGTTATACCTAATGAGTCACCTTCAAGCTTGGAGAGGTGATCAGTTACCTGGTTGTCACTGCCTTTTCAATCAATTACCTCAAAGTCAAACTCTTGGAGCAATAGAACCTATCTGTTTAGTCGAGGTTTTTCATCTTTCTTAGTCATCAAGTACCGCAGGGATGCGTGGTTAGTATGCATTACAATTCTAGTGCCCAAGAGATATGCCCTAAATTTTTTAAATGCATAAACCACTGCTAACAGCTCTTGCTCCGTCACTGTATAGTTCTACTTGGCTACATTAAGGGCCTTTCTAGCATAGTAAATTGGGTGGAAGATCTTGTTCCGCTTCTGACCCAGCACAATCCCTAATTCCATGCCACTAGCATCGCACATCACCTAAAATGGAGCCGACTAGTCGGGTGTCACAATGACTGGGACAGAGATCAGCTTCTCCTTTAGGCATTCAAATGCCTTGAGACATGCCTCATCAAAGGGAAATTTCATCTCTTTCTTTAAGAGTTTGCACAAGAGGTGAGAAATTTTGGAGAAATCCTTGATGAATCTCTTATAGAACCCAGCATGCCCAAGGAAACTTCTAACCCCCTTTACTGAGATGGGTGGTGTCAACTTCTCTATGACCTCAATCTTATCCCTACCCACTTCTATTCCTCTGGTGGAGATAGGACTATTGTAACAATCCAAAAATTTTCAAAATCTACTTATGGTTAGTATTATATGATGTACTAAAAGCCATGGTTGAGTTTTGGTAGCCACGGGTTGAGTTTAAGTGGACGAATTCAAATTGGGAAAGTTAGTGGCCTAGAGGGATAGTTTCGGCAATGAACTTCAAACAGTCATAACATTTTATATAGGATGAACCATGTGAGCTACCATATATAAAATTGAATATCTTTGAGTTAGCTTTTCAACACAAGTGGTTTCACCCAAGTTGGAGTTCGGATGAGGTAGATATGTCCCAAACAGTAAAGTTGTCTAAAATTCAGAAGCCATTGGAGATAGGCTCAGAAAATGTGACCAAGGACAGGGACACGGACCGTGAAACTTTGTACGGTCCATCTAGGGTGTCGTGGGATGTCACAGTGAGCTTGCGGTGTCCTGGAACCACCCCTAAGCTAAGTCTAAACCAACGAAGCCTTGCATGGCTCGTTTGGTGTTTGACGAGCCGTCCACTGTCCCGTCAATTTGGACAGTGGCTTGGGCATGGTTTTTGAGGCTAAGAGTGGTTAGACGGTGACTTACACAGATATTCACACCTTGAACAGTCCGTCAAGTGGTTCGTGAAGTGTAACAGAAAGTCCTCTGAGAATTCGCGTTGAAGGAAATGGCTAAGGGAGGTTTGACGGCAGGTTGAACGGACCGTTTGCCTATAGACGGCACTGTAGCAGCCATTTGGGCACTGTGTACAGTTAAATGCTCCATGTTATTAATGATATTTTCATGATTTAATATTTTCCTAAGCCCCGTTTTGGTCCCCTAAGGTCTCCTAAACCCCTAAAACATTCCCTAAACCCTCATTAATCCATTAGAACTCTCCTATACTCTCTCTAAAGATCCTAAGACTCTTTTGGCCTCCATTGAAGCTAGCTTGTAGAATTTGGGGAAGAATACTTGATTAAGTTTGATATTGTTGGCTAGTTACTTGAATTAAGGTATGTGGGACTTGATTCAAGGATCCTCTTTCATCCTTGAAGATCCTAAGAACCCTAATCCTTTTA
>JBCEWC010012172.1:0-16063 GCA_038996855.1 Solanum aculeatissimum
TAACCTTTTTCTCTTAGCCCAAGGACTTCAAAACAACAAGTTAAGCCCCATGAAAAAGACTTAATAATATCATTTTTACTTTTGATTTATGAGATACTTTATAATTATTACCCTAGAGGCCGGTAAGACTTGTTAGTCAAAGGATTTCCAAACAACAAGTTAAGCCCCATGGGCAAAATTTTTGACACTATTACATTATGTATTAATTTATTAAATATTCTATTACTCTTGCCTTAGAGGCAAGTCTTAGCCCAAGGGCTTCAAAGAACAAGTTGCGTTCATGGGCAATATTTACATCATTTTTATTAAGTAACTTACGGGAACACATTAACTTTTGCCTTAAAGGCAAAACATAGCTCAGGGGTTTAAAAAACACACATACCTCATGGGCAATGTTTACACTATGTCTAACTTATGAGATGTTTTATAACTCTTATTTTAGAGGCAAGACTTAGACCAAAAACTTCAAAATGAAAAGTTACTCTCTATGGGTAAAAATTGATACTACCACATTGTATCCTGATTAATGATATGCTCTATTTTTTGCCTCGGAGGCAAGACTTAGCCTCCAAATACTTTCAAATAACAAGTTGCATCTCATGACAATAATAACTTATGAGAAACATAATAATTTTTTTATTAAAAGAAAATTTTAACTTGATGATTTAATAGAATGAAAAAAAGATTTTAAAAAATAGAAATAGACAAAAAGAAAAAAAATAGAAGAGAATAATAATAAATTAAAAAAAGAAAGAGAAACAATTACAAGTTAAGAAAAAAGAAAAATTAAAAAATAATTAAAAAATAAAGAAAGAGAAAAAAATAGAAGTTTAAAAAAAAGACAAAGAAACAAAGGAGAAAAATAATAAATAAATAAAAATATAAAAAGAGAAAAATAGAAAAATTGAGAGGCAATTGAGCATAGAGAGTTTTTTAAAAAAAATTTAAGACGTAAATGAGTAAAAATGTCTTTGATTCAACTTAAAGTGAAAAAAGGAATATTTTTATAATACCTCTCTTATGAAGGACAAAAAATTAAGACCACTACATTTGGTAGACATGCGGTGTAATTTTCTATATTCAACCTCAAGTTTCAATTCAAATTTTAATTTAAACTCGCTTCAAATTGTCTACAAATATCTTTTAAAAAATCGTATTAAACTCCGTAATGATTCTAACAAAATGAAATATCACATAAATTAGACAAATCACAAATATAAATGTCAAAAAAAAATTAAAAAAAGTTTAATGATTTTTTTTCTCATCGAATTTATATCTCTAGACTGAGAGTCTAGCAGTCTTTTATTAAAAAAAATCTCATAGATAAGTACAAGCAAGGGAGCTAGGCCTTACCTTACCAAATCCTAATCCTTATGAAGTATTGAACCTTTACTAATGGACAAGCGTGAATAAAATAGGAGCTAGAGAGAAATAAGTATTTTATGATCACCACAAAGTTTGTTATATACTCTATGATAATATTACAAATGAAGATGTTTAGATAATGCAAAAATATAAAAGCTAAAAAGAAAGCTGGGTTTTCAACCTCAAGCTTCCTTTTTACAAATATATAAATTAAAAAGAGATAGATTGTCCATCTAAAGTAACCAAAAATCTTTTTCTCTTGTCTTCTTCTTCTTTAAATATGTCAAACAACAATTGATAGTTCATTATTTCTGCTTGGATCTATTGAATCTTTCTAAAACTATCCACATTGTCGTATGATTCTAATTTGTCAGTTGTATCGATAGGTGTCTTGGAATAGACTAGTAACCTAAAACATGAGAAATAAATCCAATTATATTAGTACTAGCTATTTTGTAAAATTTATTAATTTAGGTGTGTTTTGTAGGAAGGAAAGTGTTTTTTATAGAAAATATTTTCATGAAAAATAAGTTAATTTCTTATTTATTTTCTCGTGTTTGGTTGGTGAGTAAAAAATATTTTTTCAATTTTTTTTTCTAATATTTGGCTGGTGAATGAAAATTATTTTCTAGAATAGATCTTTTATGTTTGGCTACAGAGTAAAAAGTACTTTTAGGAAATTAATTTTTTACTCGAGAATCAACCTCGATGATCGGCGAGTCTCAATTTAAGTGTCAAGTCTCAAGTCAATTATGGGTTTGATCCCGAATCGAGTGTCAAGGTCGGGTCATGAGTCCAGTGTTAAGTCCCAAGTCAGAATTTGGGGTCAAGTAGGGATGACAATGGGGCAGGTTGAGCTAAACTCGCAAATTTTTTAAACCGCCCCGTCCCACCCTGCATGATGACTTTTTTCATTTTCAATCCACCCCGCCCCCGCACAAACGTGTCCCACTTAAATTTTAAAATTCTTTATTTTTTAATTGAATTTAGTTTTTTTCCGCTAATTAACGTCTCAACAACTAATTAACTGTTTTTAGTTGACATTTTAACAAGGGAAAAGAGTCAAAATGTCTTTGTACTATTAGAAAGGAGCAAAAATGTCCTTCGTTTATACTTTGGGTCATTTATGCCCTTGTACTATCAGAAATGGGTCAAAAATGCCCTGATACTAACGAAAAAGGGTAAAAAATGCTCTTGATTTATACTTTGGTCCAAAAATGTCCTTGTCAATGATACTTTGGTCCAAAAATAACGATAAGGGAATTTTTGGACCAAAGTATTGACTATAAGGGCATTTTTTTAATTAGTAAATATTTATCTTACTTCAATTCGAGAAAAAAATTATTCTTTTTTGCTTTATTATAATTACTATTTTTATTTTTATCTAAATAAAAATTAATGTTTGGTTTACTATGATCTTATATTTATGACATATATTATTTGTTACAGAGGTACGATATTCTATATTAATTGATAAAATGAGATTAAGAAAATAATTATTTTTTTAAATATTTTTATTAGTTAATGTGATTTAAAAACAATAAAATAAGAAAAGAATTCTTCAAAAATAATTTTTTTATTAGGAATACAATATGTTTAAAAAGAAAAAATAAATATATATATATATATATACATTCATTTAAAGAAGGTTATTTCTGACCTCTTTGGTAACAATAAGGACATTTGTTGACCAAAGTATCATTGACAGGGGTATTTTTGGACCAAAGTCTAAATCAAGGGCATTTTGACCCTTTTCCATTAGAATTAGGACATTTTTGACCCATTTCTAATAGTACAAGGACATAAATGACTCAAAATATAAACGAAAGACATTTTTGCTACTTTCTCATAGTACAAGGGTATTTTTGACCCTTTTCCCTTTTAACAATTGCTTCTTAATCGTTAATTAAAAGTTTCTAATTAACATTTTAACAATTAACAATTATCGGACATCTCTAGTTTAAATTTTAGAAAAAAAAATTAAAGTGAATGTTTAATATAAAAAATTTATATCTTTGATTTTTATTAATTACAAAGATTTCATTTCTTCGAATTTCAATTTATTTTTTTAAACCTGCAACCCGCCCCACATTAGTTTTATAAATAACTACTTCAACCCGCCTCACCCCCGTCCCACATAACTTTAACCCTATCCCGCTCCGTATAGCTCTAAACCCGCCCCGCCCCACCCTACGTGCTGCATGTCTTTTTTAAATAAATTTTATTTCTGTTATATTCAATATGTCAGTAGAAAAAAAAAACTTTTCTAAAAATATATGCATATACCTAACATAAATAATTTTAAAAATATATAAATTGAGAGCACAGGGATAAATGAATAGGGTAAAATAAAAATAATATTTATTTTTTTCTTAGGAAGTAGTGGGTTGTTTGGGGAAGGTTGAAGTGAGGTTTTTTTTAAATAAAAATATCTTATAAAAAGAATTTTTTTTATTGGGGGGCCTCTCGAGGGGTCCGGGAAGAGGAGATGGTGGAGTGGAATAAGAAAAATATTTAAATTTTACTTTTAATTTTTTTTTGAAAAAAAATAGTAATACTTTAATTATTAATAATTGATACTAATGGTTTATTTTATTTTTATTAAGGTGGAATATTTATTCATGTGAAATATCATGTGTCAAATTTTTTAGAATAAAATAAAGAGTGCATTACACACAACGCTAAAGTGTATTTTTTAAAACTTGTGAATTTAGTCTAGATATGAAATTTAGAAAAAAAAAATAATTTAAATATATTTTTGACACTTCACTCCATAAAATTTCAAACATTACGTCGAAAATAGATTTTAAGACTAACTTTATGTTACGACTTCAAATATTATATATTTGAAATTGTCCCAAAATAATTACCCGTAAAAAAAAAATTACAAATTAAATCATGACTTCAAAGTCAAATAGGCTCACATTTGGCCCCCATATTAATGAGATGCAGATAATCCAATAGTCATATTCTAGAAATAAATAACATAATCTGTAATACCAGCAGATAAGTCATGCATTTATCATCAGATTACAATAATTCTTGATCTAATTCAAAAATTAAGATGGTCAATATTTTTTAAAGTTAGTAATTAATTCGATGCAATATTTTTTTGGCAGATGAAAGAATAATACTTTAATTTAAAATAATATATTTTTTCTAAACCCTCTTTCTTTTCAAAACATCACCAATAATATAAGATCATAATAAATCAAATATTAATTTTTATTTAAATAATAATAAAAATAATTATTATAATAAAGTAAAAAAAATATTTTAAAATTTTTTTTTCTCGAATTGAAGTAGGATAAATATTTACTAATTAAAAAAAATATTTTAAGAAAAATCATGTGTTTAAAAATAAAAAATAAATTTATTTGAAAAAAGGCATTTTTGACCCATTAAATAACAAATGGGGAATTTTTTGACCAAAGTATTGACGATAAGGGCATTTTTGGACCAAACTATAAATGAAGGGCATTTATAGTATTTTTTTTAATTAGTAAATATTTATCCTACTTCAATTCGAGAAAAAAATTAAAAAAATATTTTTTTTGTTTTATTATAATTACTATTTTTATTGTTATCTAAATAAAAATTAATGTTGAGTTTACTATGATCTTATATTTATGACATATATTATTTTCTACAGGGGTATGATGTTCTATTTGAATTGATAAAATGAGATTAAGAAAATAATTATTTTCTTACATTTTTATTAGTTAATGTGATTTAAAAAAATAAAATAAGAAAATAATTCTTTAAAAATAATATTTTTATTAGGAATGCAATATGTTTAAAAAGAAAAACAATATATATAAATATATACATTCATTTTAAAAAGGACATTTCTGACCCATTTGTAACTATAAGTGCATTTTTAGACCAAAGTATTATTGACATGGACATTTTTTTACCCTTTTTCGTTAGTATCAGAACATTTTTGATCCATTTCTGATAGTAGAAGGACATAAATGACCCAAAATATAAACGAATGACATTTTTTTATCTTTTCTGATAGTACAAGGGCATTTTTTTACCCTTTTCCCGTTTTTATATTACATAACAAAATTCTTTTTTTTTTAAATGAATCTTAGTAGTTCAGTTGGTTGACTACCTGAACTTCCACCTTGTTGGTGAGTGTTCGATTCCTCACATTGTAATCCCCCTCTCCCCATTTCTCCTTCCCCTACCCCCATTAAAAAAAGATATTTAGTTTTTATTTTGTGCTACTTGTAACGTTTCTTTTCAACAATTGTTTGAATATAAAGCAATATAAGACAATCTTGAATGATTTTGTAATGTAATTATTTAGTTATTTTTATAAATTTGATAAGAATGACTATTTAGGATCAAAAATGTCCTTTTATTTAATGTAATAGTAGTTAAATATTTTAAATAATTGTTTAAACATGTGACGAACTCTTATTGATTACAATATAATTATTTAAAATTAATTTTAAATAATAGACGATCCGTCCCAAATTTAAAATCAGCCCCAACATTAACCCCAATGTAAGAGATCACTACGATCTAGAGACTTTTAAACATACGTTGTATTGATGAAGTTTACTATTGAAAGTGACTTCGGAAAAAACTGATCTATCATTCAGTCTTCTTCATAAGTATAATTTTTGTAACTATATTTTGTGACTAAGAGGGTACCCTTTTGAATCTCATAATCCGTAAAGTAAAACAGAGCTCAAAAATTACATGTTATGGTCTTCTAATTGGATATCATTTGTTCATCAAAAATAAAAGTCCTAAGAATTTGGTGTCTTTTAAATGCCCTATTGTCCTTTCTCAATATAGCTGGGTGATCTTACTAGTACATTATTGTTGTGTGTACAAATATTGCACTTGCTATTATTTTGTTGAGTATATGACATTTTTAGGTGGGTACTAACAGACCTTAACTAGGAGATTGTTGATTCTAGAACAAAAGGGTGAGCCAATTCTTTAAGGCTACCATGGATTCATCTATAATGTTAATCTACTTCCTTCAAACTTAGATAGCTTTAGACATTATCTTTTTTATGTTTTGGGGGTTGTGTTTCCTCATTCTAGACCGTTGGTAAAGCTTTGGTACAGTGACTTAAAGGTTTTAAGGGGGTTGAATTCCGCATTGTTTTAAGCAATTTATTCTGTTGAATTTATGGGAACTCCATATTGACTATTATTTAAACTTGTTTCCATATCTTTAAATGTTTGTCTCTTGTTAATATGCTTAGTTGAGTTGTAGTAATGGTTTCCCAGGAGGATTAGTGTGGGTATCAATGTAATGACCCTGATGGTCATATTTGGGGTTTTCAGTTAAATTACATTTTTTTCCTTCTTGAAAAGTTTTTTGAGTCATTTCGAATGAGTTGAAAAGTCAGATTTCGAAAACCTCGTGAAAAGTTAGAATTTTTGCTAAATGAGTTTTTCAAGGCTTAAAATTTGAAATTTTGAGGTCATCTTGAGTCTCAGGTGTCAGAATGCGATCCCATTGATTCCATTAGCTTCAAAATGTAGAATATGGTCTAGGAGAATAATAGAACTGAATTTGAAGTTAAAACAAAGATTTTGGATCCAAAGTTGTAATATTAGTTGAATTTGAATCATAGTTTGACTTTGGTCAACATTCAAAGTTTAGAATCTCAAATCGAAATTCCTATAGTTCCAGTGGTTCCGGATGGTGAAACTAACGTTATAAATGGTCTCGTTATAATTTTTAGAGTTTCTGAGGGCATTTTGGGTATTTTAAGTTTTATTTGATTTTGATGAGCTTTATCAGGTTACGGGTCAAGGAGACCTCAGAATCAAATTCTGACAGCTCCATTGAGTTTGGAACGTCGTTTCTGGTAGGATTTCATGTCTGGTTTATGTGTATCATATTCCGAACAAACCTCAGGGTTCGTTCCGAGTATTAAAAATAATTGATTTTTGAAAAATTGGTATAGCCTTGTTTGTACTCCGTGTTCGCAAGATTGGGACCTGTGTTCGTGGAGGCATGTGCATTGTGACCTCCGCGTTCGCGGAGTTATAAGAAGTGGGCCTCCGCGTTCGCGGATCTCTGTCCGTATTCACGGAGTGTTAAATCTCTGAATCAGTTTTAAATGTTTAAGTGACAGATTTCATCATTTTTAATATTTCGAGCTCGATTTTAGAGAGATTCTTTAAGAATTTTCAAGTCAAAGCCTTTAGGTAACGTGTTTCTAACTTAATTCTTCAATTCCCATTGATTAATTTGTGATTTTAACATGAAAATTAAGGGTTTTAATTGGAGAAATTGGGAGTTTTCTCGGACATTGATTTTGATTGAAAAATAGTGATTGTGAGTTCATTTTAACTCCATTTTGAAAATGATTTTCACCATTGAATTCCTTATTACTTGAAAATTATTTTCATGTAATAATTTTTAGATTTCGGGTACCTTTTTTTATATGAAATTTTTGGACCATTTTGCCTGTTTCACCCGAATTGCTTGATTATAGTGTCATTGACTTCGTATTGAGATTGTGAATCTGTATTTAACTAGATTGTGACATTTCGGGTGCGAACTCGAGGAAAATGCTTTGATTTTAACTTGATTTGGCTATTGATTCTGGCAAGTGGATTCCTAAATCTTGTTAAGCTTACTTGAACACTATATTTTCTTTCTTTGTGACCTAAAATGTTTGGGTAACTGTTGTTGGCTAAGTTGAACTTGGTAGAATGTGTGAGTTTGATTTAATTGAGAATTTCCCTTATGATGAGAAGATGAGTGTTGAAGATTGATATGTATTGACTTGTGATTTGATATTGAGAATTCCTTGTGATATACGAATGTGAATTGTGGATCATATTGTACGTGCTCATTCATAGAAAATATTGAAGATATTATTATTGAGTTTCACTTGTGAATTAGAGAATTTACTATAAGCTTGGAACGGATCATTCATTATGTCTTGTATATTGTGATAATTGACTTGATTTGATGTATATATTGAAAAGTGGACTCTTGCATGCACTTCTCATTATTGTATCATATGTATTTGTTCTTGATGTACATTCTTGACTGAATTCCACTGATATAACATTGAAAATAAATAGGGAACGGGCCACATGGTCGTGGCATGTGACATTAGAAAAAATAGGGAACAGGTCACACGGTCGTGACATGTAACACTGAAAAAAATAGGGAACGGTACACACGGTCGTGGCATGAGACATTGATTATATAGGGAACGGGCCTCACGTCTGGGGTAGGTACATGGACAGATATGTCCCCCCATGAGCGAGTTCCGGACTAATGACTTTAGCGGATGTGTATCGTAGGACAAACATGCATCGTGATTACTTGACATTGCATTAATTCATTTCATATATATCATAACATCCTACTTCGTGATTGTGACATATTTCAATTATTAAGATTTGACTATGAGATTATTGTGTCTGGATTGTATTTATTGAGTATGCGAGATTACCTTGAGATATATGTGTATAACTGAGTTGTATATTGAGACATTATTGTATACCTTATATATATTTTGTGTTTACTTATGGGGATAATTGTTGAATAGTTTGTATGAACATATATATATTGTTGTTATTGTGTTGGGACTCTTTTGAGTGTAGGTGTGTTGTTCGATGGTATATGGTTGGTGAGAAGGAGTATTTTGTTCAGTATTTTTTACCTGTGTTTAGATCTTCTTGTTGTGTCTTTTGTTTGGTGCTCACCCTCTTGCTAGATTTTCCAGAGTCAGGATCGAGCTTCAAGATTTCTTGAAAGGTAGCTCCTTGTCTTTTTGACAGACTCTCGAGGATTCATTATCTATTTATGTTCTATTTGAGGATTAAACATTGAGACTTGTATTTTCTATGAGTATCATTATTAGAGGCTAGTATATGTGACACTAGTCTCGAGATGGTTTATAGCCTTAATTATCTAGTACTTGTCCTATTTTTAGACTTTATTTCTTCCGCTTTTAGTATTATGTATTAAATTGAGCAGGTTCAGACTTACTTGTTTTGGCGGTTAGGCAAGTGTCATCATACCCGAATTTCGTATCGTGACAGTCAATCACAGAGGGTCGGGGTCGTGATAATTTGTAATTAAATGTATTATAAAATATATACAACTAAACAATGGTATTATTTGGTATACTCAATCGGGTGAAGTCTCAATTTTATTTTCTAATACTCCTACTAGTTCTACAATATTTTGATAGTTTGTATAACAATTGATTCAATTGAAAATCTTTTAAAATTATGATCTATAATAACTTATCTAAGATATAAGGATTTATAATATTATGTAATGTAAAATATGTATATGTATATGCATATTTGTGTCTTAAATTATTACAAAAAATAATATACTGATAATTAAGATAAGGTAAAAATATGATATAATTGAGATATTTCTTGAAAAGTCGAAATCATATTTCTCTATTATAAAAGATATTTTAGTCGAATACAAACAAACTATTAATACTTATTTACCATACCCACCCTTTGGCCAACCTCACCCTCGGGAAAAGAAAAAACAAAGAAAAGATATATTTACATACCAATTCGAAAATAGTTTCACAAAATTACAAACTTACATGATTATTAAGGTAAGTGAATAAAATTATAGATCAAGAAGGGAGAGCAAAATATTGCATAGAGCTTGTAAGACGGCAAGCGACCCCTATAAATAATCACCGCCTCTCACTTCTCAAAACACACACAAATAGTTCATTCTCCAATGTTTTCGTATATGTGTTTTTCTAATCCCATCCCTCCCCATTTCCATCTAGTTTCTTTCATCCCAAAAAACATTTTTAATATCTCTTCTTAGATATCATATACCCTCTCTTCTCATTTGTTCTTTCTCATCTATTTCACCTTAAATCAACCGCAAAAATCTATTTTCTTTCATCCCAAAAAAACATGTCTAGTATCTTTTCTTGAACTTCGATATCATATACCCTCTCTTTTCATTTGTTCTTTTTTCACCTTAAATCAACCACAAAAGGAAGAAGAAAGAAAGAACAAGACAAAAAAAGAAGAAGCTTGTTTTGGTTTATCCTCCTTCCATATCGAATGGTGAGTAAGTCCGATTATCAAAAAAAAATCTGAAAATTTTCTTCTCTTTCAAAGTTTTGTACAAGAAAAAGTCATTTCTAGCATCACTCTCATATACAAACAAAATTGAAAAACGCTAACAAGTGTTTATATTTGATCGTGTGTTTTGTTTTAGAAAAAGGAAGGGTCGATGGCTCCAGATGATAGAGGAATGAAGAACGGTGGAGGGAGAAGCGGGGGAGTAAATAGGCAGGCACTTAAGAAAGGGCCATGGACAACAACAGAGGATGCGATTTTAATGGAGTACGTGAAGAAATACGGAGAAGGGAATTGGAATGCTGTTCAAAGGAATTCAGGATTAATGAGATGTGGAAAAAGTTGTAGGCTAAGATGGGCTAACCATCTTAGACCTCATCTTAAAAAAGGTGCATTTTCTTCTGAGGAGGAAAGGACTATTATCGATCTTCATGCTAAACTTGGCAACAAATGGGCTCGCATGGCTGCTCAGGTTCAATTTTTTTTCTCTTTTTATATATTTTGAAACAACAAAATAATTGGTGTTCTTACATCTATGTATTTCATGCATATATATAGGATCTTATATGTTTCTATTTTGGTTCAATTCATATATCGCTATGCGTGTAGAGTTTTGGGTTTAATTTGTTCTAGATGGTTCTCACTATTATTATTTTATTAAATCTTAAATTCAATTTGGCCATCGTTCTCATTAATTTATCTTCTTGATTCATTTAGTTTTGTTGGTTTCTTTTGGTCTTGGTTTATATTTGATTCATATTTTAACGCCATGCGTGTAGAGTTTTGGGTTTAATTTGTTACTGATGATTATCTAGTTATCATTATCATTTCTCGATCCGTTGGATCTGAAATTTAATGTGAGAATTGACCTTATTAAATTTATCTTCTCGGTTCATTTAATTTTGTTGGTTTCTTTTGCTCTTTGATTTTTATTCGACTCATATATAATTGCCGTGGTGTGGAATTTTGGGTTTAATCTATTATACATGGTTGTCTTGCTATCATTATTATTTCTCTGTTGAATCTGAACTTCAATTAGGACATTGACCTCATTAATTTATAAGTCTTTTTTTGTGTTTTAATCTAATAAATGATAAATTATCTAATTTTATATTGTATTTATTTCATTGATTACAGCTACCTGGAAGGACAGACAATGAGATCAAGAATTACTGGAACACAAGGTTAAAAAGAAGACAAAGAGTTGGTTTACCTATATACCCTCAAGAATTACAATCACAAAACCAACAAGAAAGTAATCAACCACAAAACTTTATTTCTTCACCATTTGATCCCCTAAGGGCAACTTATAGCAATACTCCCTCTTTTCCCCTTTTGAGTGCCTTCAATCCTTCAACCATGAAACCCCCTATTACACATCAATTCCCCCTCAACAGTAACACCATTTTTCGCAATCTTCCTAAAGGCCTTTCCTTGACTTTACCATCTGCTATGAGAAATTCACATATTTTGTCAGCACCAGCTTCTATGGCGGACAATCATGCCTTGTCTAATTTAATACCAGTGTCCCCATTTCAACAGAACTATCTGAATTTTAGCTCAACAGCAAGGCCTTTCATGGGGATTCCTTTGTATCAAAATGAATTGATCTCTCGTATGGATGTTAATTCTATTAATTATCCCTCTGGGAGATCGTTAATGACTACCTCGTCTTCTGAGAATACATGCAGTGATTTTGGTTCAAGCGATGCTAATAATTATGCAAATGTAGTTGGATTATCAAGAAGAAACAGTGGGTTATTAGAAGATTTGTTGGAGGAGGCTCAAACTTTAACTCGATCTACGAAAATAGAAGAGAATACTCATCTTGATTTAAATGAAAAAGGGAAATCATTATGGGAAGATTATGGCTTAGTGGAAAAAGAGGAAGGAGATCATCAAGATGAAGCCATTTTAACTGAAGAATCAGTGTACAACTTTGCTCATGCTGGTGATGTCATCCTGAATAACAACTCTGAAAGCTCCAGCCCAGATCCCAATGCATCTTCAGGTAAATAATCAAATCATGATTTATAAAATAAAAAAATTAACTATGAACTTTGTCGCTTACCTCTTTTATTCCATTCGATTGATTAGAAAATTAAAAAACAAATAATTAGCATATTCAAGATAATCACATGCTCCCTCTGATTTGTTTATCTTTAGTTGTCTATTATATTAAAAAAAAAAAATTTACTTGTCCATTTAACATATCATAAAAGAAATTTCCTATTTTACCCGTAATATTAGTTACTCCACTAGTTCTACAAATTATTTTACAAGTTTTTTTTTTAAATGTTAATAGCATGGGTATTATAGTAAAAGTATTTTATTTATTATTTTTTAGAGAAAGGGCAAAGTACATTAAGTGACCGGAGGTAGTTTTTTCAAAATATTATCTCAAATAATCTTATTTCATCAGATCCGGGATGTAATATGATTTCAAAGTCAATTATTAAGAAGAGACTTATAATCTATCAGTAAATAGGATTAACAATTGTTTTTGTCATTGATCTACAAAAGTTGTCCGTTGCTAATTTTTTGTTTGTTATAGGGATATTCTTGAGAAAGGAAGGTTCATTACAGGGAATTAATCCAATGGATGAGGAATTAATGTGCTTTCTTGATAATTTTCCTCTAGCTCATGAACCAGTTCTAAATTGGTATGATGAAAGTGATGACAAAAAAGATAATTCAAAAATTGGTACTGATGATCACAAAGCTGAAAGTCTGGCTGAAGATTCTTCCAAGTCACAAGCAGCAATAACAACAACTTCAGGGCCAAAGAAGCATGATTGGGAACTTGGAGGGTGTTGTTGGAACAACATGCCTTCTTTTTGCTAGAATAAATGGGGAAAAAATTGATATATAGGTAAAAGAAAATGGCAAAGATTGAGGGATTCTAGTGTCACCTCTCTTTCCCTTTTTAGAAAATCTTAGGTTGAGTCGTTGGGATATATTTAAAGGTATATTTGATCGATGATCTATCATTTAGGATTGTCTTTCTTGAGTTGGAGTCGTCTAGTTTTAGGGTATGTTGTTGTTCAAATTCTTTAGAAATATTGTCGAGCACATGTATGGATTTTCAAAAAAACAATGCATTCTGAAGGATCTCGCATAGGGTTTGGCAGTAGTTTTGAGAAGTCTGAGCAATATAAGTTTTAGAGCAGTCAGTCTATGAACAACAATAGGTGTGTTAAGCTTGTTTTATATATTGGTTTGTTACGAACTATATATTTGGGAAATTAAAAGTTTGTTTATGTTTGTCAAGAATGAAATTGCTGTACTTCTTTTTTTTTTGGGGCACGATTTAGTGCCAAAGAGTTGAATGTCGCGTTTTAAAATGTGTATTTTGTACGGAAAAAAATAATTTTTAGATCAATTTTGATCCACTCAACACAAAATTATTATCTCCCTCTCATTTGAAATAAATTTATCTTGTTTTTACTTAAAACAAAATTTATATATTATTTTATTCATATTAATTAATGAAGGTAGCTGACAAATATAATTCAGTATTGCTCAGAATCGGAAAAGGAAGAGAAAACAACCAATTATTGAACTTGGAAATTTAGAAAAATCCTAAGATCACCATTCATTAGTTAATTAGTTGTAACATGTGATTAACTAGTTGTACTTTTTATTACTCTTTTCATTTTATTTTATTTGACTTGTGTTATATTTGATATGCCCTTAATATGTAAAATAGATAAGTAAAAAAATTAAAATTATATTTAGTACAACAGTCAAGAAGAAACAGAGGGAATAATAAATTTAATTAGTTTCTTTAATATTTTTTTCATTGATTTTTACTTATTCACAATAAATTTTGCATTTATTTTGAGAAAATAATAAATGAGGTACATATTTCATTATATTTTCTTAGTTCATTTTTACTGGTTCACTTTAAATTTTGCACAATTCTTAAAAAAAAATAATGACTAATATAAATATTTCACCACAATATTTATTTTAATTGATGTTTAATCAGGCTTAGATCTGTAAAAATGAATTAAGGAATAAGTAATTAATATGGAGGATAAAACATGAAAAAAGTTATTTATCTTGATATACCAAAAGTCAAAAGTAAAATTAGAAACATATTTTTAGTATAATAGTCAAGTAAAAGTAAATGGAGAGAATAATGCTGACGAGGCTATGACTATTAACATTTCAAAAAATCTTGAAAAAAATTTGAAGAATTAGTGATTAGTGTTAAGGGTAAAATAGAAATTAAGAATTATCTTTCCCTTGATATGCTAACATAAACTAGGGTGTGCAAAGCTAATTTAACTAATAAGAAAAAACACTACTGGTCTATCGGTATTGAGTTATCATTCTTTAGTAGTTTTGTAATTTTTTATAGAGTTATCGATTTTCAATTTTATGATTTTTATTAGTGGTTAAACCTATAACCTCAATAAAATTATATTAAAATTAGTATGTTACTCCTAATTATATAAAAGTGACTTTAAAATTTTTACCATATTAATATAACTTTCGATGGTAGGATACATAAATTAGCATCTATGCTTCTCTATTGTGACACATTCTCTCTCCTCAATTTTAGATTTAATAATGACAAATATAGATAACTAATATCATTTGTACAATTTATTGAATGAATTTTAGAAAAAATTCAAACAGATGTGTCTTAAAAAGTGATTGATTAATATAGAAATTTGTGTTGCACTTTTATACTTGTTACTATTTCTATTTTATAAATAACATATATTAGTATTTTTATTGATTAAATTAAAAATGTAATTGCTAAGGACTAAAATAAATTAATCAAAATTAATAGTAAATATCTTATTCATTTAACTATTAATTAAGTCAAAACCCTAAAACACTCTCTTCTCTCTAGGCGACTGGAATGGCAACTTAAGGCCTTTCATGGTTGAGGGAGAGCCAATACCAAAACCTACATATACTGCACAAATCATATTTAAAACGCCCACACAATTTGTGTCGAAAACACAACTGAAATTGATACAATATGTACATGGAGAGCCATTCATACAATTCACATTTAAGGAGCTAAATGAGTTTGCAATTGAAGAGGGACTTCACCAAGCCATTGTGATGAAGTTCTCATATGGTGCACCAGAAATTCAAGAGTCGCAAAGTATTTGTTCAAAATAATTTTCTATAAAAGGTCAATGTTTAATTGCACTACTAGCTACAAGGCATATTTTAATTCATTGTGATCGATATAAGGATTATGTATCAGTTTTATCGCATCAATCTGATTATATTTAGCTTAATGGTGAGCACTATTGTTATAGAACTTTTCCATGGACCCTTTCATTCAACCCATACCAGTTTGTTTGCTAGGAAATCTCTTTGTCAATTGCATCGGCAGCGGAGCGGTCAATTGCAATCGATAAAGCAACTCAAATTCCATCAAGACCTATCACAACTACGGATGGCAATGGGGCGGGTGCGGGGCGGATTTAGAGCTATGCGGGGCGGGTGCAGGTTTAATGTTATGTGGGGCGGGGCGGGTTGAAATAGCTATTTTTAAAATTAATGTGGGGCGGGGCGGATTGCGGGTTCAAAAAACCAAATAGTAATTCGAAGAAAATTAAATATTTGTAATTAGTAAAAATCAAAGATATAAACT
>JBCEWC010012173.1:0-16062 GCA_038996855.1 Solanum aculeatissimum
TAAAGAAAAATAGTGAAAAGACGACTTTGTCTAAAGAAGAGTCCTTTAATGAAGGGCAAAAAGTTCAAACAACATTTATAAGGGTCTTCACACTTTTAATATCGTATAGATAGATAATTAAATACTAATTTTAAAAAAATTTGGTGAAAAGACAATTTAATCTAAAACATAGTCTTTTAATGAAGGGCAAAAAGTTCAAACAACATTTCTAAGAGTCTTCACACTTTTAATACAGTATAGATTAATAAGTTATGTGATGCCAATGAACAAGAATATGGTGGTTAATTAAAGTGCAATCGCTTTCACACAATTGTTATTCTCTTGCTTTTTTGCTTTTAAGTCGAAGATAAAATAATTCGTAAAAGTTAAATAAGACTTTTGTTAAGCAAGTACAGTAGTCAAATCAGAAAGAAAAAAATGTGTAGAATTAGTTAAAAGTTTTGAGATAGCTACAATCATAATAAATTGAAATAAAACAAAAAAATAAAATAAAAATGGGAGTATACACCCTTTTGTATTTTGATCATATAGTATTTGATGATTTGGTTTGGTTAATAAGAAGAGCATAAAAGAGTTGATTCCAAGTATCAGGCACACCAGCAAGACACCAATGACTACAATCATTGCCATTTTTAATGTTTGTGCCATTATTATTAGCACCATAAATTGAGGGGTGTCCATCTTTTCTTAGTTGAGACAGTAATGTAATGTCAAGTAATGTCACTGGTTTATTCATGTTGCTTAAAATTTCTTTCACAATTGTTGCTGCTGCCATTGGTCCACCAGGATACACTGACCCACTAATTGGTTGAGTTTCTCCATTGCAATTACTATTTGCCTTCCTAGCATTCCATTCTTTCCCACTGATGATTTTTGGTCACATGAAAAGAGTTAAAAAGGATAATTATCAAGATTGTCATGAGCTAGGGGAAATAAATGGGTGGTTTAAATTAAATTTGGATGAGTTAAAATGCGTTAAATTAAAAAATAAATTACTATACAACCCTACTCAATATTAGCCAGATTGAGATGAGTTGAGTCAATATAAACTACTAAATAAGTCAAGCGAGTGAATAGGTATCAAGCCACATAACTTTTTGAGAGTCCTAAAGAGGCTACCTAAACGATGGTTGAAAGGCTTAAGAGAGGTCAAGAAGGATGAATCTCTATTTCAACAACATTCCTTATTGCAAAAGAATAAAAAATCAACCTTGATTCTTTCAAAATGTTAAGTGTATTTTGTATAATAAACTAATAAGTTTTTCTTCTTATTTATGTATGGGTAAATTTGGACTACTTAGCCAAATTAGCCTTACTTTTAAATAGGCCTATTTAAGCATATGTCTCATCTTCTCACCTAGACTTGGGTGAATTAAGCGGATCATGTTTTCATGCACTAATTTTGATGTTCTAGTTCAAGTCATAATTAAGTATAAATAAAAGTCTCTTCGTGATAACTTAATTTTTTTTAAAATAAAATAAATGGTCAAATAATCCAAGATAGTATTGATATCAAGGTAGGCAAAGGTTACAAGGAAAATCCGCAAGCGCTATCTTTTATATGCGTTCAAGGTAAAACTCCACTTTTATGCAATAGCTCACAACTCACGCAGAAGAGATAATCCGCACCAGGCAAGCCTAGTGTGACTAGCTCGACTCATAGGGTAAATCCCTTGCTTTTACTTTGAATTTAAGGCCTTCAGATTCCAACATGAAAGTCTCAAATCCAAACCACTAGCTACTTGAAGGGTACCCTAGCTTGTCCTTCTAATTTGACAAAAACAAAGTAATCTTAAAAAATCTTTTCCCTAGAGGTTTAATGAGATTTGTTTGTGGATATTCACTATTACTTGATTTAGACCCTGCCATAAAGTTGTAGCTATAATACTCAAAAAGTTTTTTAATTAAAAAAGTCTGAATTTAGCACATGAATTTTAGACCTCATGATAGGTGTATGGGAATATTAGGAGAGGAAAAAAGAGGACATCTTTGTCACAACGTAATTGGTGTGTACGTATTTATGTTTTTCTTTTAATGCCCACCTAACTTTGGACATTATTAAAAGAGGTTACATTTAGGATTCTGAAACTCCATTTTTACACGTTTAAAATACACTTAAAAAGGAAAACAACAAAAAAAATAATTCAAATATAGTTTAAAATTTTTTTAATTTATGAATGGTTAAAATATTTTCTGTTTCACAAAAATCAAGAAAATGATCAACCTAACTCTGAACTTGTAATTAATGAATAGTTATTTTGAAAATAAATTCACTGCAAGTAACGATCATATTTTAAAGATGAAATTAAATTTTTACTATAGGAAAGGTACCAAAAATAATTAAAGGATATTATTAACTTTGCCACCAGTATATTTTCAATACTCCTATCAACTTTTCAAGGTTAACTTAATTAAACTTCAAAGCTAAATTGAAATAGTTAAATTTAATATTTGAAATATAAAATTTAGGTGGTTAAAAACTATATGAAAAATGTTATAAGTTGCAATCTTTATCATGTTAATATGATGAAAAAATACATCTGAAAATATTGGTCAAAGTTCATATAGTTTGATCTCGATAAGTGAAATAATAACAAGTATAAGTGAATAGGGGAGTATATTATAAGTATGAAACTCACACCCCCAATAAACTAGGTATAAATTCAAAGAAATAAAGTAGTTCTGATGTGTTTTTAATACTTATCTTTGAATTATATAATAATTATATTGAATAAAATTTGTAGAAATAAATATTATGATTATATTTTATTGTATAAATAGCTCAAGAAGAAGTGAAAAATCATACTTGTAATGTGTAGGAGAAATGCCTTGAAAGAATACTCTTGTTTTGGTTGGATCAATATTTGAATCTACCCATTTGGACCAGGTTTTAAGTCCCTCTTTAAAGGCCACCAAACGATCCATGTCTTTATATATTTTATTTCCTTTTTGTATAAAATCCCATCTGAAACAAAATAGATTGAGTAGATAAATGAACGTGTTATTAATCTGCTCAAATTTAATCGAGATAAAAAGCTTACGATTGTTGGCTTCCTTTGTGGAGCCACCAATGCCATGTATTGAAAATGAGCATGTCGAAACCTTTCCAAGCGTCGCCGTTTTGGATGGAATCAAGTTTTAGAACTCTTCCTATTTTCTCTTTAACCAAATCTACTAAAAACGCATTTCGTGATAAAATCAAAGAAACGTTATAGTCCTGGCACAAAATTTAAAAAATATAATTAATATAGTCATGTTTTATTTACATTTAAAAAAAGCCAAAAATCGTAGAAAATATACACCGACTATACAATGTTGATAATTTATACATGAATTATACACTAAATATACATTATGATACACTCAAAAATTGAATATAGCTTAACTATACATGAAATATACACTGACTATATATATAGTGAATGACCATTTTTCTGATAATTACATTGAACAAATGGCATCTACTGTAATTATTCCTCAGATATATTCAAGCCCAACTACCAACGAAATGACTCACATATACTACTTGTAAAGAAGGATGAGAGGGAGAAGAGGGTTGGTAATGATTGGGGTATATTCGAGATCAACTATTAACGAATGACACATATAAATCAGTTGCTCAAAATTCGATAGCATATTTAAGTAAAGTCTACCTGGAAAACAAAATTGGAGACATCTCCTTCTCTCTGAAGTGTATATTTTAGGTGAGGAAAGGCTGCATGCAACATGCATGTGAGTGATTGCCATTGGTTAAGGCTCAATGAGTCCCCTATGAACATTATCTTCTTTCCCTTCACCCTCCTCAAAAAATCCAACCCTTCAAATCTATCAACAAAAATAAATAGAATCTTTAATTTAGCCAGAGAAAGAATTAGAGTTCTCGCTACAAATTTGACAAATTCTAGTAATTTTAGCCAATTTTACCTGTATTTGCATAATTAAAAGCAGAGTCGGAATATTTAATTTAAGGATTTAAGTTGATCCACAACTTGTATTTACTAACTTCTGAATAGATTATATGTACATATTGAATGAATTTTATAACGCAAATACACGATTTAAGCAAAAATTACTTACTTCTACCAAATAAGTAATTTACCAATGTGGTGTCACCCATATGCGTTAATAAATTCACTCAATATGTATATATAATTTATTCAGAATGTATAAACTCAAAATTCAGGATCAACGTTTCATCATAAACCACAATGAGGTATATATATACTTAATTGATGATATAATATATACACACTTACTTGGGCAATTCACATGCATTAGGCTTCCATTTGTACTTAAGATAGAGTTTATCAAGTCTTCCATTTCCTTGGCAATCAAATTGTCCTTCAATAAAAGAACATATTGATGAATTGTACAATGGATATGAATCATCATAAATCCAATTGCCCTGAAATAAATCACATGATTTGCTAATTGATTTTGATCCTCTTGAATGACTCAAATGTTTCAATAGTACTACAGCACTTGTTGACTCATAATTTAGGCACAAAATAACATAGATTAAACAAATAAAACTCAAATATTGTTTAGTTTCCATCAAAAGAGGAAAAGTAGTTAAAAAAACAAAAAAATTGAAGGCTTAATTTGGATAAATATTGGTGGTATATGTAAATTGTTAGGACATGATATTTTTGGTAGAATTTATAATTCTTTTTCACTTTATCTAGTGGCCTTAGGTAGAGCAGAAATGTTCTCATTGTTTCTTGATGTTTACGATTTGTTTATAGGAAGTTTCTACAATTTATAAAATTGATACTTCTAAGCAAAGTGTTCTATGTATGGTTTCTTTATTAAAAAAAATCTTCACATTTGATTATCAAATGATAGAACATGGCCCTTTACACCTATTTAATGTACTTATGAGCAGCGACGGAGTCAGAATTTTCGTTAAGGGGATTCAAAATTGTAAGAAGTAGACACACGAACTAAGCGATAAGGGGATTCGACATCTTTTATATATATAAAGAGATAAAATTATTTTTACCATAGTATAATTTTTCGCTAAAAGGTGTTCGGATGAACCCCCATCCTAATGTAGCTCTGCCACTGCTTATGAGCTATTAATTCTTTTGTTTAGATTTATATGAGCCTATTTTCTTTTTAGTAAGTTTAAGAAAGAATAACTTGATTTAAACATTTTATTTTATTCTTATTGACAAATTTTTATATAGCCACAAATAGCGTAAAATGCATATTTAATATAACAAGTTTCTTATAAAGTATGTTAAGTACATAAATATTATGACAAACATGTGTAGGACCATAAATTTTAAAAATGGTTTTTTCATTTTTGAACCCCTTATATAATCAAACTATTAGCAATTTATGATTTGTAGCCCAGTTCCAAAGGGTTTGCCTCATTAGGAAATTACCTTAAACAATCATCTTTTGCTTAGTACAATATTTTTCTTTCCTATTTTTGTAGTAATTCATATGTTATTCAAGGTGCAATTATAGAATAATTGCCTTGCACTTAACTTCCTCCGTTTCAATTTATGTGCTTTACTTCTTTTTAAAATTCAATTGTCTATTTTACCCTTAGTGACAATAATTAGAAGTAGAATCAGTATTATAAGTTTGGAGGTTCTGAAAAAAAGAAATATTGCAAAACATATTTTTCTAATTGTAACAACCCATCTTAAGATGAGAATTCCTATATCTGCAAAACACATGCAGGAGAGATGTTGGGTATATAAGTAAATAGGTCTTACCTACTAGTGACGCGTTTTAAAGTCGTGCGGGCCTAGGTCTAAAGCGGACAATATTATTACTAGCGGGCTGGGTTGTTACAGTTGGTATTAGAGCAACTCATATGTCAGCCTTGTCGATGTAGACTAGAGTTTAACTGATGATCCCGGTGAGGCGGGACAAACCTCAGTGTTGAATCTAGGCGAATCTCATGTAGTGGGGCAAATCTCAGTGAGGACGTTGAGTCTATAGAAGGGGTGTATGTAACAACCCATCTCAAGATGAGAAGTCCCACATCGACAAAACACAGGTCGTACCTACTAGTGACGCATTTTAAAGCCGTGTGGGCCAAGAATAAAGCGGACAATATCACTAACGGGTTGAGTCGTTACACTAATACAAATGCAGGGCCTGCAAAAAAGCTACTGAATTCGTTTGAACTCTCTAACCTCCGCTTGCCTCCGTCTCCAAATGACATTTCCTTGTATGTATGACAACTCGTTTAAGATCACAAAATTTTGTTGTTGTTTTTTCATTTGAGACTACACAAGAGTACTCAAAAGAATGAATTGTTTTGGTTTTGTGTGGTTCCATAATACAAAATATGTAACAATCAAATAACAATGTTATATAATATTTCATTCCAAGTATCAGGAAGTCCTGCTAGGCACCAATGAGTACAATCCATTCCTATTGTTCCATTCATTCCATAAATTGAAGGATGTCCATCTTTACGTAGTAAAGAAAGATAGGTCACATCTAGCAATGTCACTGGCTTTTTAATTGTTCGTAATACATTTTTTTGTACTGATAATTCTGGTTGTAGACCTGCCGGGTACATCGATAAGCTTAGCGGACGCCTCTGCCCGGAGCACCATTTTACGCCTGGTTCACCCCAAGTCGTACCACTGTCATTTAACATGAGCACAAATAGAGACGGATTTAAAATTTGAATCACAATCTATGTTAAAAATGATGGGTTTAAAACTAATATAGATAGCTGGTTATTTGGACTACTTATTACTAGTAATATTTAGACATTTTTTAAGGTGGAAATAACAAAGGGACAAAAATAGTTTTGTAAATCATAATTAGAGATTCAAAAAATAACTATTTCTCCCTTTTACCTATGAATAATAAATTAAATTGATTTTTTAAATTACTCTTACTTGTAATGTGATGGTGAAATTCCTTGATAGAAGACCAATTGTTTTGAAGGAACAATATTTGTGTCTATCCACTTGGCCCATGTAAGCAACGCTTTCTCAAAAGCAACCATACGATCCATATCTTTGTAATATTTCCCTCCAACTTTAATATAATCCCATCTACAAAGATTTAAAAAAAAAAGAGTGAATTTTTTGAAAATTAATATAAGCAAATTAAGTACTTCCTTCGCTTTTATTTGTTGACCTCAAAAAGTAAAGTTTAGTCAAGTTAACATCAAAAAGCGAAATAGTGACAAATAAAAGCGAACGGAACGAGTACTCCACATGTAAAAAGTGATATGGACTAACGGTTGAGTTATTCCTCTACGACTCCACCAATGCCAAGTGTTGAAGATGAGCATGTCAATTCCTTTCCATAATTTGCCACCTTTAATTGAGTCTAGTTTTAATATTCTTCCCCTTTTTTCCATTTCAACATCCACTAAATACACACTCCTGTCTAACATAACTTGAACTCCAAAATCCTGGAAAAAAAAAAAGAAGAAGGTGAATTTCTATATCTTTTAGGTTTTGAGGTTAACTTAGAGAAAGAATAGAAAGAAATTTAAAAAGGGATAATTACAAATATATATAAAAAAAAATGTAATTAATTTACAATAAAGGTAGCCCATGTTTTATTTACATAAGATATAGCCTTAAATCAGCTAAATTATACATGACTATACAATATAGTTTGTCAAAGGTTATAGAAAGTATACACTACTATACAATGTATATTACTTATACATGAGTTATACACTAAATATGTATTATGATACACAATATACACTAACTATACTGTGAAAGACTATTTTTTTTTGTAATTATTTTAAGTGAAACATCCCTCAGTGTAATTATCCCATTAAAAAATCATGAAAAGGGTGACCTTTTATAACATGTGATCATTAATTTAACATTTTGTCATGCTATCAACAACAATAACTTACTTAGTGAAATTCCACAAATAAGGTCTGGACAGTGTAAAAAATTTACACAGACCTTACTACCACTTTATAGATAGAGAGACTGTTTTTAGAAGACCCTCAACTCAAATATATCAACCCCAAAAGCAAAAAATACAAAGAACGAAAAAAAATAACTAGAGAAATCATAGTTTTATGTCATCCTATCAAATTATTTTATTTTATTTTGTATTTTTTTTCCAACTCAATTTAAAGACCGACTAATCTAATTTCACGTCTTTCACGTGCCAAATTTTAGTGGAACAGACCTACACTCGATGCCTTAACTTGATTAAGAGGACCGGCTCTGCGTGAATTGAATACCATGACATAAACATGAAACATAGAGAAATCATAAGATACTTCTTAGCATAAGAAAATATGATAATTTCAACAAATATAGTCCTATTTTTTTTACATAAATAATAATAAAAAATTATAGAAAATATACAGTGACTATATAATATTGCTTGTCAAAAGTCATAAAAAGTATACACTGACTATATAATATAGATTACTTATACATGAGTTATACAGTGAAAACACATCGTGATATGCTCAAAAACTGAATATAGCTTGACTATACATGAAATATACATTGATTCTACATATTTATACAACAAATAACCATTTACTTTCTAATTCCTATCAAAAGCATCTTCATTCTCGAGCCTCAAATTCAAAATCTCTTATTAAAGTGGAGATTGGCCTAGAAATTTATGTATAATTATTTTATAAGTGATCTGATTATGTATGTTTAAAATATATAAATAAATTGAATTAAAATATATATGTTTGATTCCAATTTTGTTGGTTGAGGTGTTGCTACTTTAATGTATTTGTCCAAGAAACATAAATGATTAATTAATTCAATATCTATCTAATCTCTTAGATGAAAATGAAATCCATTGAGATAGTAACAGTTCCAACAAATAATTTAATCCATGAGGGGCTATAAGGCTAAGCATGTGGTTCATAAATAACAAACTGATAATTTTGTATATAGAAAGATGTAACAATTAGATAAGATACGTGACCCAATTGTTCATGTCACTATAGGTGGACAGCAAAATTCAGTTCATTTTCAGTCAATTTCACATTTTAGGGCCCCTAAACTTAAGATAGAGCTCGTATATTTAAGTAAGATTACGAACAATTAGTACTGTTGAATAAAGCGTTAAATAAGCAAATTGAATTAAATTTTTAAAAAATTACAGTCCAATGTTGGACTAAATAATGAAGAGAATTTTTCAAAAAGAGCAATCACTTGAAATATAGAAAGGCAAAAATAGCTATAGTTTGCTGAAATTATGATTTGTAGTTACATATTATAAGAGTGAAGCGAGCGAGATCGAGCGAGGGAGGGCAGAAAGTGGAGAGAGACGAATTGTATATGTATATTTGTCAAATTGTATATGTATATCTGTCAAATAATTGTATGTGTGTAACTAATATACAAATGTATTTGTATATGTGACAAGCGAGATCGAGAGAGGGAGGAGAAAGGCGAATTGTATATGTATATCTGTCAAATTGAATATGTATATTTGTCAAATAATTATATATATTAAGTTGGTATACGATGTATTTTTATATCTGGCAGGAAATTGCACGGATAGAGGAAGAGAGGAGAGAGAAAATAACAAAAAAACCCTAAATATAACTATAAATTGTATTTTTTTCAAACTATAGCGGTATAATATAAATACATACCATATATCTGCCTAGTTACGTAACTTACCCAATAAAATGAATATATCATAGTCGAATTCGCTTTAACACTTATTTTAATTACCTAATAAAATAAAGAAGTAAGTATTGAGCAAGTGTTATTTAGGAAAAAATAAAAAAGGGAATTTACGTACCAAAAAGGTGAAAATGGAGACATCACCAATTCTAGTTGTATTATAATTGGCTTTGGGGTGTGATGTGTAAAGAAGGCATACAAGTGACAGCCACTGATTCCTGCTAAGAGAATCTCCCACAAACATTATGCTTTTTCCTTTGAATTTATTCAAAAATGCTCCACCATCAAATCTGTATATATAAACACAAAAAGAGTTGTGATCATTTCTTTAATTAAAACCAGGTTTTTTTTAATTCAAATAAATAATTAATAATTGCATTATGATGTGAACTTTTTAGATAACAAAGATAAAGATTGGAAAGCTAGCAAGTTGGAAATGCAAGAGTTTTTTTAACTAATATATCCTACACTTTACATGTTTGATGAGTATAGATTTAACCTAGTAAGACCCCTAATGAGGTGACTTATTAGGGTTTTAAAAGTTATAACTAGATCGTCTATATAGATGTAGATAGTGGTGGAGCCACATATTTTTGAGAGGTGTCGGTTCATCAGAAAATTATACTTGGTGTAGTTAGATAAAAATACTTTTTAATGTATATATATTACATATTGACATTTCTTGATTTCTTTCTGAATCTACTTCTTCATATTTTGACACTCATTAATGAAAGTTTTAGCTACGCCACTAAATGTAAAATATCAGTACCAAGTTCATTTGAACACAATACTTCATATATAAAACACTTTTGGGGGCCAAAAGAGAGAAATGGATTAGCCAGTTAGTACAAATTAAAGCAAAGTTACTTATAGTGGTCTTTCAAAATATGATTAATTAGCCCAGCCACTTTTCTGGACTGGTGAGGCGTCACTATATTATTAACTCTTTGAAAAATTAAAACCTTATCATGCCTAACTTACTTTAATAAAGATTGTGTTTAAGCATTTTTAAAGAAAGATTATGAAAAACTTAAATCGGGGACCAAATTATGATATTTGATCAATTTAAATCTATACTTAAATAAGCTAATTTGACCAACTTAAAAGCTCTATCAGACTTCACATGGAGGGTCATATATTGCAACTCAAAATTATTAAAATTGAAAACTTAGGAAATACAGAAAGAAAACACTATAAGACGCTTAAATTGAGACTGAAGAAGTACCTTGTTAAGGAACAACCATGGGGTTTCCATCTATATTTAAGGTAATCTTTGTCTGGTCGACCATTCCGCTGGCAATTGAATTCACGTTCAATGAAAGGACAATAACTTGAATTATAGAGAGGATAATTATCATTTTCATCTTTAATCCAATTTCCTCTGAATAAATTGCAGCTTTTAATTTTGTGTGGAGAAGACTTTGGATGTAGAAGAAGAACTAAAAGACTTATTAGAATACAGATAAATAGAGTAAAAAATGTCCAGCCACACCTTAAGCCTTCAGCTTTGATCATCTTAAACTATTTTAGAGAGAAACACAGAGGAAACAGAGACAAATAAGTTTATCTGTCTCTATAAATATTATATATCTGTGGTATTTAAAAAAAATTATGATATTTTTCTTAATTTTGATTCTTGAAATAATCACTTTAGTATATTTAGAGCCGTCAATATGGGCTAGATCTGTTGGACCAGCTTGGCCTAACATGATATTTAGAGTCTGTATGGACTAGCCTGGATGGGATGGATCAGATCAAACTCTAAGAATATTTAACCTTAAAATTTTAGTGAGGTGGATCAAAAGTGTGCATATCAATTAGTTGGAGGCTATATGTCTTTGATTTGAAAGTACAAGGATTAAAAGGAATAATTTCAATAGTTGAGGGACTAAAGCGCAAATTTCTTAAAAGTTTTTTTTTCCCCTCAGGGAATGTCATCAAATGGGGACCATACCTCAGGAATTAGATGCTTTGATTTATTGCACTTTTTAAAATTTATTATAATTATTTATCTGGTGATTAGTATTTATATAATTAATAAGAGATGTTTCGATCGTAAATGAAGAAATGAGAATTTATATAATTGATCTCAAATAATATCTTAAATTTAATTTCCTATTAACTATACATATATCATCTTGTGTTCAAAGAGAGTGATAAATAACCTCTGTTTCATCGGTCCATCCGCTTTGAATTATAAAATAAATTATGTTTTCAGACGGTAAATAGTTTTACTACAAAATATTTATATCAAGTTAAATAATTTAATTTTAATGATTAAAAATTAAAAGAATTACATATATTAAAATATATATTTTCTATTTATTAATTTTATGTAAATATTTGATGCAATTAATATTTTACCATCTTTGAGACTCTAATAATAGCCATGGGCCAGTTTAGTGGATGTAGTGATAGCCATAGATATGATATTGGGCCTTTTGTGTGACAACTTTACTTGGACTTAGGTTTTTCCACTTTTCTTCCTAATAAAATTGACTCCAAACACGAATTTTAACTAAAGAAGAAATGATACTTCATTATTTTTTACCAATTATTTGGAGGTATGAGAGTCTGGTCGTTGAGGGCTTGAGGAAGGGTAGTGATAGACCTAAGAAATATTAGAGTGAGGCGATTTAGCATAATATGTTGCAATTTTAGCTCATTGAGGATATGATCCATGACAGGTCAAGAATCATGATGGAAGGGTGTGAAGATCGAGGATTAAGATAGAAGGATAGTAGATAATCAAATACTAGCCTTATATTTTCATACTCTTAGATTCCTATTCCTATTTCTATTTGTTGTTTTAATTTTTTAGACTTGATTATTGTATTATAGTCTTCTTCATTTAAATTTTTTGTTGTTGTATGTTATTTCATTTGATTCGCTTACTGTATTAGTTGTTGTTATTATCATTATTTCCACTCCCTTTATTTCTACCAAGACTTATATACTCTTCTATTTCTTTCACACACCTATTTTGATATACTTGAGTAGAGGATTTATTGAAAATAGTTTTTACTACTTTTACAAGGTAGATATAAGATTGCAATGCATACACAATATATATCATTCTGTCTAGATCAAATTTATAAAATTACATTAGATATGTTGTCGTAATAGCAGTAGTAATGGTCTTTCCATGACACAACATTGAATTTTTTTTTTTGTTTTTTTATCCTTAATTATATTGTGTGATATTTTTAATAAAAACTAATTGCGGAAGCTCGTGTTAGCACAAGTCCAATATAAATTATTTTTTTATCTCGATTTATGTGATAATAATAGATTTTTTTTATATATTTTAAAAAAATTGAAGTTGTTAATTACTGAGACCTTTATTTTACTCCTCTTGGTCCAATTTATGCGACACTTGCTAAAATTTCGAAAGTTAAAAATTTTAAACTTTTTATATGTTTTTTAAATATTTTAAGTTGTTAATTTCTGTGATTTATAACTTTTTTATTTTATGATTTTTTTATGCTCTTATGTAACATATTTTTTAAAATTATTTTAAATTACAAATTATTAAATATATGTAATTCACTAATATTAAAACAAATAAATTACAGCGAAATAACCATCGAAAAATTACAAATATACCCTCAAACAGGCAGCTGAAGCAACTCAACTATTGCCAGACACATCAATCTACTACCTGCCTGAACAGTCAAGAAAAATAAAATAATGACAATAAAGCGGATAACTAAACCAACTCAACTTGTGCTTATTAATAAGAGAAAAATATATAATGCAAGGTACATATTCTTCTCCAGGTTGTTGAGGTAGTAATGGATTCCCATGCAGCCAAAAAATACAAAAATAAAATTGAGATGCGTAGAGTCACAATTTCTCTGGATGTGCGTGCCAATTCCATAAAATGTCTGACATTTGGACTCCATTCTATTTACTTCAAAAACTCGATGTATAAAATATCTTATGTTTACGTAAGATTTTGATAAGAGCCGTATATTTATGAGTTATAATATAAGCAATATATCTTAATATAAGTGTTATTGATTTATTTTACGACTCAAACTCGTGATTCATAATGCATCACAAAAAGATAACTTTATTATTACTTTAAAGCTCCCTAAGCCATCATAAAAGGCTGGTATTAAAAAAAATTAACATAATAGGAATTCAAATTTTTATTCTTTTTTCTTTTTTCCATGAAAATTTTGAATCTTAGATCAAGGGATGTTGATATGTGTGTCACACTGTAGCATAAGTTATCCTGAAGCAATGACAATGAAAGTTGAGCTGAGAATTACTCCTTTCGTTTCATTTTAACTGTTGTTTTAATTTATTTTATCGTCATTTAAAAAAATATAAAATATAGTTATCAAGCTTGAATTTCTAAAATGGTAATCTTTTCTAGGTATAGCGATAGTTAAAATGGAATACTCCGACTGTTCACTTTTACTTATCTACTATACTAAAGATATTTTTTTATTTTTACTTGTCTCTTTTAGCATATCAAGAGAATTTCTTTTTGTATCAACATTTATTATTTATTATTCAAATCAATCCTAAGATTAGAAATTATATATCAATTAATATGAATATTATAATAAAATATTAAGTCGGATTGAGGAAATTTATTTTTACTGTGCTATTGGCTAATGCAACAAGTAAATGTACCAATGTGAACCCTCCATTTGTTTAGCATTCCAAGAAGATAAAAAATATTAATTTCTCCTTATAAAATAGGCCTTCATTAACAATTTTCACAGGGAAGTCCCTCTTAATTTTCAATTTCTTGAATTAATCTTTTTCCATCACATCCATGGATGAACAAGCAATAATTGGTGAATTCAATTGCAAAAAATCACCCAATTATGTCACAAATTTGGTGAAGTACTCTTTGCTACTTGGAGCTGAAAAGATATTAATTGGTCGAAAATCACAAAAAGCATTTTCGAGCTCTAGCTTAAGCGCATGGACCGACGAGGCGATCGCTCGCGAAAAAAGGAGAAACAAAGGCAAATCAGTCCTTTTGGATGACAAATTAGCATGTGGAACGTCTAGAATCAAGCCAAGTAAAGAGCAAGAATTATCGTACGATTTTACTTCATTTTTAGCAATAACAATTCTCAAACTTTTGGGGTTTCAAATGAGTATACTGGTAAAACTTTTCAAATTCCCAATTTTCTTGATGAATTTTTGGATAATGATATTGACATTACCATTTAATACACTAAGTTTTGCCAAAGATAATTTCAAAAAGCAATTAATTAATCTTGGTACAAAATCTTGGTTGAAAATGATGTCTTTTGTGTTCAGCCAAATTAAGGCCCAAAAATCTCTGTTGAAATTGTCAGTGAGGTTTTGTTGGGCTTTGTTTTGGGCTGCCTATGTTTGTTTTCTACTAGTTGGGCTTTTAATTATGGGCTTTGTGATAAGTGGGCTTACTATGAGACGTTTATTGGAAGAACCAATTGAGACTACAAAGGCCTTGAATTTTGACTACACAAAAACAAGCCCAATTGCTTTTGCACCTCTTGCATCAGATGGGCTTTCTAGCCCAATAACTTCAAAGCCCAAAAGTGAAGACAGGCCCATACCATATAATCACAAGTTGCAGCTTACTGTTTCATTCACCATGCCAGAATCTGAGTACAACAGAAATCTTGGGATTTTCCAGGTATTATTCAAAAGCTGCTTTATTTTTTGTGTGTTTTAAAGTTCTTTTCAAGTTAATTGGATTTTATTTACTATACCAGTAAAATCGTTGAATATACTGACCTATGTTGTTTAGACTAAATATGTAATTTTCGATACGTTAAATGAAAATGAATCATACTGACCTATATTGTTTAGAGCAAATATGTAATTTTTGATATGTTAAATGAAAATGAATCATACTAACCTATGTTGTTTAGACTCGGATACTCATACCTAATAAGGGTGCATCTAAAGATCGAATTCTTCATACCATTTACTTTAGGATTCGAGGATATGGAGTATTGATATGACCAATGAATGCACATTGCGACATTTATAACTAGATATTTTGATTAATTAAAGTTAGTGAACTAAAATTGATAAAATTTAATTCCTTATACACTTTCAATATATTATTCATAAGACATTCAATCAATATATACTATCTGATACATCTAATTATAGTATCCAAGGTAAGTTGACCATTACAAACAGCCCCTACATCTAGATCATGTGGATCAATAAGGATTAAAGATGTGATTGAAATATATTCTGAAATGACCGAACTCCGAACAATATAACTATTCACCGTAACAATAGAATCATGAAATTTTAGTATTTTACCCTCTAATTACTAGACCTACCCATCTAAGTAACCAAACCATTTTTGTTAATTCAATTGTGACGAGGAAGGGGGGGAGGGGGGGGGGGGGGGGGGGGGGGGGGGGGGGGGGGGGGGGGGGGGGGGGGGGGGGGAGGGGGGGGGGGG
>JBCEWC010012174.1:0-16062 GCA_038996855.1 Solanum aculeatissimum
AATGACTTTTGAAATTATGCATGATCCATTATGAGTTGTGGTTAAAAATGTCTCTTGTTTGATTGATGTCCTTAAGCTATGGTTTTAGCCCATTCGAGGACGAATATTCCTAAGGGGGAGATGATGTAAAGACCCAAATTTTTTTTAACTTCGTAATGGTTGGTCAAGATTAGTGTTTAACTCATCGCGTTTGAATATTTGTAGTCATGAGTTGTATTTAAGTGGTCAGATTCAAAGGAATTGTTTTGGTGGAAGGTTGTAAGGCCGGTTAGTCAGCATGGACTTTGAAGAGCCATATCTTTTGGTATGAGATGAACTGTGTGGGTTATTATATATCAAATTGAATCTATTTGAGTTATCTTCACAACACAACTGGTTTCACTTTATTCTTAGTTTGGATGTGGACGTTATGGCCTTTGCAGTGAGACTGCCCGTACTCGTAAGTATGCTGGAAAAAGGATTTGGAGTGGAGTTGAAGTGAGGGACCACAGACCGTTTGGTGGTTCACTGTCCTTGGTTTGTCCTGTGGATTGTTCCAATGAGCTTCCTTGGAGTTTGGACCAAGTCCCGGACCAACTGGAACTCCACGGACCACTTCACTGTCCATGTGAGCCTCCACGGTCTGTTTGAGCTTTCACGGTCCATGTGAGCCTTCACGGTCCGTGAAGTGTTCTAGTAAGCTTGTCAAGGCTCGGGGGTGGACTCTGGACTAAGTGATGCTTCACAAACTAGTACACGGTCCGTGTGCAGTTACAAGGTCTGTGAGACCCCTGTGAGTTGATCTATAAAGTCCCCCGAGATTTCAAGCCGAAAATGAGACCAAGTGTGGTCTCACGGACTGGTTCACGGTCCGTGAACCTATACACGGCCCTCGGGTGGTCTTCTGTGAGATCCTATTAACTGATCTTATCTGTTTCATTAATGGTTAATTCATAATTTGGTTTAATCCCATGCCCCTTTTAGCCTTTCCAATGTCTCCTAAAACCCCCAAATCAAACCATAATCCCCTTTAATTCATCCTAACACTCTTTAAACCTCACCAAAATTCTCTCAATCCTCTTGACCACCATTGATGAAAGCTTGAAGACATTTGGGAAAAATCATCCTTCTTGCAAAATCATCCAATTCTCTTGGCTAATCTCAAGGTATGTGGGATTGATTCATGGATTCTCTTTCATCCATGAAGACCCAAAAATCCTTTTCTTTAAATTATGAATTTAAGCTTTCTTTAATTATGGATTCTTTAAATTTTGATATATTCAATTGAATTGAGTTGTGGGTTGTAAAATTAGGTGATTTAAAGTTGATTTAAGTTTGGATTCTATAAAACTTCATTTGAATTGATGAAGGTCAAATTATGCATGTCCTTTTACTCTTGAACTATGCATGAATAGTGTTTAAATGATGATTTAAATATTGATTTAACTTGAATCCCTTATGGAATACTCTTGATTTGAATTTAAAGTATGAATTTTAGTACCCATGCTATTCTCATTGTCACTCATGGTATTTGCATGCATGATCATGGATTTATGAAGTTTTTGATGTAGGCTAAGTCCCAAATATGTTTATGACTATGATTTTGAACAAGTATGAGTTATGACAAGAATGTGATGACATAATGCCTATTATATGGATCTTTGAGAAACTATGGGTGTTTACACGATTATGTTTGAAAAGTATGGAGCTACCCTTATGCACGAAAGTATGATCATTAGATTTATTTAACTCTTGTTAAGTATGTATGAAAGTAATGAAATTGAATTTGGCTTTTAAGCCTAATTATGCATGCTTTGATGTTCAAATGTCAAGTTCTCATTTTAAAACATGCATATGTATATGTATTCTTGTGGGATGTGAACTTAGCACCGAGGGATTGGAATTGGGGTGGGCTATCTCCATAGGGTCCATACTCCTTTCCGTCAAACTATGTGCCAACATAGGTTGCTACCGAAATAAGTGTTGTTCCCGTAAGGTATGCCTTGATATGATATGATATGTTATGGAAATCCTTCCAAAATGACTGAGTTGTAAGGAAGGTGGCCATCACACCGAAATTACTGGGTCGTAAGGTGTGGTGTAGGTCACCTTTGGGTTTGAGATGTCGGTTATGGTTACATCTCCTCTATATTATAAGCATTATGGCACTTCATGCATCATGATTATCATGGCATATTGATATACTATTCTTCCTTATATTCTCTTTCTATGTATGTGCCCTTGTCATCTAGGTTGTTTATAGGTTCATGTGCATATGCATTTGCATGCCCGCATACTTATTGCTTTATTGTGCTAACCCATACTCCTTGTCTATATGTTCTAACCATGTAAGGACCGGTGACGACCTCTATCATCAGTTGGACGACGAATGATAATCCTTGAAGCTACTTGCTTGTGGTGAGCCCTTTTGTTCAAGGGTAATAGCTACTTTCTATCTTTCTTGTATTGTTTTATTTTCCTTACTTTATGACTTGAGGGTGAGCCCGGATTATGTCGAGGCTCTGTTCTATATGTAGAGGCTATGTTGGACATGTTAAACTCTGTCACGTTATATTATGTTTTGTTGAGATATTATGGCTATTGAGATTCGATTATGTAAATGATGTTCCGATTATGCTTATGATTATGTATTGGACTTGTAAATGTTGAGAATGTGCTTATGTGGAAAGTCCCCTAACCCGGTATGCCCCCATAGCTTGAGTCCTACTTACTCGCCCCTTAAAAGTACTTGTTATGTGCTATGTGATTCATGTTCATCCCACTCCCGGCAACATCCCCATAGCTTGAGTCCAAAACCCCATTCTCCCTAGAAATATGTGTTATGTGTTTACTTTTTTGTGCTTCCGAATCAATTATGTGAGTAATGATGCTATGATGGTTTGATCGAGGACTTTCGGGTTCTCCTTCTCCATGTCACATCTAGGTCCCACTTCCGAGTCGTGACATTACATGTACCCTGTGAAGACTTGAATAAAAATTAGGGTTTTTTTTGTCGTAAATGCAACTCGATATTATTGTGCCCCGTGAAGAGATAAATAAAAATTTAGAAGTTGTTGTGCCCTAAATGAAAATAGGAGCTATTTTGCCCTGTAAAGACATGAATGAAAATTATGGGTTGTTGTGCCCTAAATCCAACAAGGGTTTATTATGCCTTGTGAAAAATGAGAGTACTTTTATTTTATTTTATTTATAAAATAAATAAAGTATGCCCCAATTTTGAAACTAATAAAGTTTGAAACTATTTTTGGATTATATTTTATTTGTGAGTTATTTTATTTTATTATTATTTTTATTTTTTTTAAAATGCCCCAATTTGAATTCGTTAAGAATATGAAGTAAAAATATTTTTTTTTGGGACCAACCTATTTGTAGGACTACTTACACATCTCACCATAGCAATAATCAAGTCTAATATCATTCAAATAAATCAAAGATAATTTTTTTTCTTGTTTTTCTTTTTTTACAAAATGATATCTTTTGAAAAGAATGTTAGATAGAAAGAAATTGATTTTTGATTGATCATGTCTTAATTTTATTTGGTACCAACAACTAGTATTATGCATATGAATTACCTTCAACTATTTCTAGACAAATTGAGATCAACTTTGAAGTAATCCCTATAGTTTCAAATGATACCTCAAACATCCTTAAGTATGGACAAAATTTGTTCATCTCACATCAAATAAAAGGTTAAACATGCTTCAAGTGCTTTACCAAAATAGAGTCCTAATTTACTCAAAATAGAAGAATTTAGATCGTAGGAAATTTTGAGAGTCACTCTCACTTAGAAATATGTTCAATGTATGAGATTGAGATTCCATACGCTTGAGCCTCATGTAAATATCCACTAATATGATAACACCAGCAATGAAATAAAGTAGTACTTGCTATCAACTTAAAATTTAGGCTTGAAATAGGTAAGGTAATCTTTTTGGATAAAATGAATATTTCCTCCCCAAGCATTGCACTATACTCCGAATTTATTTTCTTCATTTTCGTATTTGATCTTTGTTTTCTTTTTTGGGGACTTTTTCCTCTTTTTTTCTAAGTTTCTCTCCCTTTGTTGGGCTTTTTTTTACTATCACATTTTTCATCTTTCACTTTGCCATTCAATTCAAAATTTTGTTGGTGCATTCATGGAGATGGAAAAAAAATAGATGTGGAGTATTTATCCACTCAAAAGGATATAGGCTAAGATATGATTTATAAAAAATATTTTGATCTGTAAAAGGGAAACACTAGGGATCACATGTCATTCGGTAGACTTACAGGCACAATTACATCAAAAAAAGCCTACAATCATTTTCCAAAACTAGATCAACAAGCCATGTCATTGAACTTTATCTCTAAAGCTCACCACACAATGCACATAAAACAATGAGATTGAATTTTTTAGCCTTAACTTTAAGAGAATATCTCAAGTGTGGCATAAGTATAATCATGAGGTACTAGAAGTGTCTATATAGGTCACAATAAAGTTGGTCCACTCTATTATGCCAAATAGTTTAACATTTTTTTTGATGCACACTTCTAAGTATGTTGGTACCAATCAAGACAAAAACACTTCTTTTTATTTTATTTTGAAGAAGAATAAAAACTTTGTTTTTGAATAAGGATGAAGGAAAAAAATATTTTTTTATTTGAACAAAGAAATAAGATTTTTCTTTTTGAATTTCTTGAATAAGGATCAATTTTTTTGAATAAAGATTAAGATTTTTTTAATTTTTTTGGTAAAGAATTATTATTAATTTTTTTAAATTAAAAATCACCAAAACCAAGGAGGGTTGCCTACATATCTCATTGAGGTGAGAACTAGGTATGCGTCTTTCTTGTGAAAGTATAAAAAAAAAACTTTTTTCCTTTTTAATAAATAAAACTTTTTTTTCTACTTTTTTGAATAAAGAAACAAATTCTTTCTTTTTTGAATTTTAATTTTTGAATAAGAATTAATTTTTTTTTTTTTTTAATTTTTTATCTTATTTTTTTAATAAGAATCACCAAGTCAGAGGAGAGTTGCCTATGTATCTCATCAAGGTAAGAATCAAGTGTGCGTAACTCTTGTGAAAATATAAAAGGAAAAATCTTTTTTCTTTTGAATAAATAAAACTTCTATTTTTTTTTACTTTTCTAAATAAAGAAGTGTAATCTTACGTTTTGAATTTGATTTTTTTGAATAAGGATCAATTTTTTTTTAATAAGAATCCTTTTATATTCTACTTTTTGAATAAGAATCACCGAACCCAAAGAGGGTTGCCTATGTATCTCATCAAGGTGAGAATCATGTGGGCATAGTTCTCAAAGATCATAAGTAAAGTTCGTATTTATTTTTTGTTATAAAAAATAAACATTTTCTTTTACTTTTATGAACACGAAATAAAAGTTTCTTGTACTTTACATTTAATAAAATATGTGTGACTAAAATCCTTCCCAGGGGCGTAATCACAACTCTAGTATCTCAAAGAAAGGTTTGGGAGTATAGATAGCATCTCTGAATAAGGTGATTTTTCAAAAGACTCAGACGGGTGCGCGAGAGAGGGTAATTTATATTTTGAATAATATTAAAGTAGTAAGTAAGTGAGTAAATAGAACATTAAGCTAACAAATACACTATTCAAAAATAATAAATTCATACATAAATCAATATTTATAAGCCCAAATTCTGGTTATCCCCAATAGAGTCACTACCTATCACACCTCTATTTTTTCACCATCTCTCTTTTTTGCTTTTTAAAAGAATGGATGATTTTTAAAAAATAGAGTTTTTTTCATTTAAAGTGATATTTTGAATAAGGATTATTTTATTTGTTTAGAGTCGTCACTTGGAAATGAGTTTTGGTGTTCCAAGTCACCATTTTTTGCATCCCTAATGTGAGGCTCTGGGAGGATACCCTTGGCGTGACAAACACTTGAAGAACCATTATTGATTTCTCAAGAGAAATACCTGGTCCCATCGTCACATCACACTCAACAATGGAAGAGTATTCAACAAAGATTATCAATTAAATAAATAACTACGTTTGTATAAAAATAATACCTTTCAAGGGACAAGAGTTGGAAGTAATTAATAATCAACCATCACTACTCAATGTCTATGAAGCCTCTATCTAACTCTAGAAGGTGCGAAGACGAACCTCGGGCTACATAAAAATAAAGTAATCATTTAGTGAAGAAAATAGGACAACTCCTCCGAAAGCAAGGACGGCTCACCATAATCGAGGAAGGAAGAAATAGGACTTCAACAATGTGCTTGTTGAAGGTCTCTATCACCTATATCTGCATCATTATATAATTCTGGCTCAAATGGACGTCAGTACATTAAATATACTAGCATGTAAAATGGTTAAAGAAACAAGTACGACTCAAATACAAATCAACCAAATAATCTCAAACAATAAACTCAATAATCGATAACTAAACTCAGTAAAGGATGCAAGATTTTTTATAATGAAACCATGCTCCTAAGTAAACTCCAATATGTGAATCCGTCAAATTAGTTATGCACAATCAGGGAGTTTCTCTAATTGACAACCATGACATATGAGTTCGTGATGATACAACGTTTGCACTGTCGTTTCCATAGTCATCCAATACTTATCAATGTAAGGGACGATCAAATCAATTTGGATCCACAATCAATGTCCATCTTTTCGGGACATAAGAGACATGAACCTTATCCTACGCTGGTAACGTAGTTTATGGGTTGGAGTTAATACTTACTCTTGTCAATATCAGTGCTCAATATTTCTTGCAAGACTCAATGTTCTCATATCAATCAATTCCATAAACTATATGTATTAACTCCAATGAAACTCCATTCAATCATTTAGCAAATCGACAAATTAGAATTATCAATCATGCATGTGATCAAGACTCACCATATCATTTAGGACTCTAACTCAATAGTTATTTAGACTCTAGTTAGTCATGCTCATCACATAAAATGATCATCATATAAAGACATGTAGAATACTCCTCATGTTCCAATCATACTCAATTTATTCAATGCGAACATTCACAATTACATTCTCTATCTAATCAATACAACAGGTAGTACATAGACTCATAAAATCAAGGTTTATGTCATTAGCACAATTAGATGCTTAAAATCACATACTATAGATATTCATTGGGACTCGAAGTAAGTGTAAATAACGTGAAGATGAGGGTTATGAAATTCCTCTACTCAATCTCTATGCATTAATGCGACTTAGGTAGATGAAAAATGGTACATTGATAAACTCAATCTAATGCTTTAGAAAGTCCTACATACCTGGAATTACGAAGAATGATTGACTCCTTGACCATCTTCTCTTATATACTTTGAACCCTAACTTTTCTCCTTTCCTTGGTGCTTTCATGAATTCTAAGTGTTGAATGAAGAATAATACACTTAGAGTATTGATAAGGGATCCAAAACAAATCCAAAACATCGTAGGTTTGATTAAAAAGGAATATCAAAAGATGAAAAATACCCCTTTTTAAAAGTGCCATAGGAAACTACGAAACCCCATTTATAGATTATAGTTCCATTCATGACCCATAATTGGCCTCTCATAGATGTAAGTGCCCAAAATTTAGGTTACTAAAATTTAGACCTAGGGTTCTATGAACCCCTTTTTATGGGTCATGAAATGAAGTATAGGTCATCTCGTCAATCATGGTTTGAGATTAAGAAATTATGGTTTTATAGACTTCAAACTATGAAACCCATTCTACGAGTTGTAGGATGAATTACAGTCCACAGAAAGACTCATACAAGGGTCTCAAACTTTAAAAAATTTCTAAGACATGTGGGTAACTACAGGGTTCCATCTATTGACCGTATATCGCTCTACGGGTCGTTGGCCTTTTGTGGTTTCTTCCATTGACTCTTTCTATGTCATTTCTCAAATTTTCTTGGGCATTTATGTTTAGATTTGGTGGAATGAATTAAGGAGTGTTACAATATCTCCCCTTTGGGATTATTCATCCTCAAATGAAGATAAAACTAGGAACCTAGTCAAGGCACGAACTCTATCATGCACTCTAACAATAAAGAAATTCACAAATCATGCATGCAATTAATTAATCAAGCAATTAAATAGGTAAATAATTTATCAATTGGCCTCTAGGACACCATCGTCGTTCAAACTCGAAAGAGAAAGGAACTCAAGGAATTGAAATGAATCATTACCATAAACTCCCTCATCATTAGTAGGCATGAACAAATATGGGTATCTAGCCTTCATATCCTCCCCGGCTTCCCAAGTAGTTCCCTCTTCAAATTGGTTCCTCCATAAGATCCTTACAAATGAAATCTCTTTGGTTCTCAACTTACAAATCTGATGATCCAAAATCTGAATGGGGATCTCCTCATAGCTAAAACTTTCCTTCACTCTAATACTTTTGTAGGAACAACCAACTGCGAATCTCCCAAACACTTATTAAGCATGGAAATATTGAAGACTATATGGATGATGCTAACTCTGGTGGTAGATCCAACTCATAAGCTACAGTACCCAGTATCTTCACAATCTGGTAAGGAGCTATATACCACAGACTCAACTTTCCCTTCTTCCCAAATTACATTACACCCTTCATGGGTGACACTTTTAGGTACACACAATCATTCACCTAGAACTCCAAGTATCTTCTTATAACATCGGTGTAGGAATTTTGTCTACTTTGTATAGTCTTCAATTTCTCTTGTATGATTTTTACTTTCTCCATAATTTGGTGAACAAGGTCTGATCCAATCTACTCTACCTCACCCACGTTGAACTAACCAATTAGTGACCTACATATTCTCTCGTAAAGCGCCTCAAATAAAGCCATCTAAATGCTCAAAAGGAAGCTATTATTTTAGGAAACTCAACCAGAGGCCAATGGTCATCCCAATTACCTTTGAAGTCAATGACGTAGGCCCTCAACATATTCTCTAAGGTTTAAATAATTTATTCTTCCTGGCTATCAGTTTGAGGGTGAAAAATAGTGTTAAGGTTAACCTTCGAACCCAAAACTTTCTAGAAGGATCTCAAAAACTTAGCAATGAATTGAGCTCTTCTATATGAGATGATAGACAAAGGAAATCTATGTAATCTAACAATCTCCCTTATATACAATTAGACATAATCCTTTGTGCTGTAAGTTTTCTTTACTACCAAGACGTGCACATATTTTGTCATCCTATCAACTATCACACAAATTGAATAATGCTATATTTGGGACCTCGATAATCCTGTGACAAAGTCCATGTTAATCATCTCCCATTTCCATTCTGGAATCCCAAAGATCTGGGCTACTCCACATGGACTTTGATGCTCAACTTTAGCTTGTTGGTAATTTGAGCATTAGAGATAAACTCAACAATGTCTCTTTTCATTCTACTCCACTAATAGACTTCTCTCAAGTCATGGTACATTAGTTGATCCTGGATGGATTGAATATTTAGAGTTGCGATCTTCTGCCATGATCCTCTCTCATATGCCATCTACATTTGGGACACAAAATTTGCTTTGATATCTCAATACTCCTCCCCCTTTGGAAAAAGCCATTACCTTCTATTTATGTGCTTCTACCTTCAATTATAGTCTGATAGGATCTTGGTATTGCTTCTCCTTCACGTCCACTATGGGAGATGATATAAGACCCATTATGTACGAGAACTCCACCTTCATCGGATTTATCTAATTGAACGCCCAACCGTGCTAATCTGTGAACCTCTTTGGCTAGCTCCTTCTTACCCTCTTCAACATGGGAGGTACTTTCTATGGATAACTTGCTAAGAGAATCAGTAACCACATTAGCCTTACCTGGGTGGTGGAGGATGCTTATGCCATAATCTTGAGTAATTCAAGTCATGTTCTCTGCCTCAAGTTGAGCTCCTTCTGGATAAAGACATATTGCAAGATTTTACGGTCTGTGAATACATTTATATGTGCTCCATATAAGTATTGTCACCATAGCTTGATAGAAAACACCATCATTGTATAATTTATCTCATGCACCTTGAGTTTCTGAGAAGCATAAGCAACAACTTTGCTTTTCTGCAGCAATACACATCCTAATCTCACTCTAGAAGCATAACAATTAATTATGAATCCATTAGTTGCTTCAAGCAAGGTTAACACTAGGGCAGTAGTCAACCTTTTTTTCAATTAATGGAAGCTCATCTCACATTCATCAGACGATTAGAACTAAATCTTCTTCTGAGTCAATCTTGTTAATGGTGAGGATAAGGAAGAAAATCCTTCAAAAAATATGCCATAGTAGCCTGCCAACCCCAAGAAGCTTCTTATGTTAGTCAAAGAAGTTGGCCTAGGCCAGTTCTTAACCTCCTCAATCTTTTGAGTATCAACTCAAATACCATCACCCAAGAAAATATGGCCTGAGAAAACCATAGACTTGAGCCAAAACTTGCACTTTGAAAACTTAGAATAAAAGTCCCTATCTTCAAGAGTCTAAAGAACAATTTTGAGGGGATTTGCATGTTCCTCCTTATCTCTAGAATACATAAAAATGTCATTGATAAACACAATCACAAACATATCAAGGTACTGTCTGAATACTCTGTTCATCAAGTCCATGAAGACTGTAGGTGCATTTTTCAACCCAAAGGATATCATAAAAAACTCAAAATTTCCATATCAGGTGTAAGTCCCCTCATGCTGAAAGGTATACAAGATGCAAGGAAAAGGGAACATGGAAATTTTTCCAAGTATCAGGGGTTACAAGGGCCCTTATGAGCTGTAAGAGTTTTTAGAGGCCATTCTTTGGATCGTGGAACCTGGGTGCAAATTCCAGTAGCTCAAGTTTGGAAGGACAAAGACGTATGAAGGCCTTTACGGGCTGTAGATTCTTCCACGAGCCATAACTCTTTCTCGTGGAATAAGGGTCAGATTTTGTGAAAAAAAAAGATTTCTCAGAGGTTCAATCTATGGATCATCAAAAGGGCCATATAATCTAATATGGCACGTAAGTCTGGTCGTGAAATATTGTTCAAAGATAAGCTTCTGAGTGTCTGAAATGGCATCAAATGAGACCCTCATCTACAACCCATAGAATGGACCACGACCCGTAAATGGGGTCTCGTGGTCCTTTCTGGTAGGATTTTAAGAGGGATAATTTTGACCTTTCCCATTTAATTGATGTCTATACTATGTTGTTTTGTTCCCTAATGATTCCAATTCCAGCCTTATACACCCCAATCCCCTCCATTCCATTCATTCTCTTAAAAACCTAAGTCCCCAAAATCCTCTCAAACACTCCCAAGTTCTCCAAGCTTGCAAAAGAAGAACTTAAGCTAGGGTTCCAAGATTTCCTTCATCATCAAACATTTGCAATCACCTATCAAGCAAGGTATGTGAGTTTTTATTGTGAAAGTCTTTCCTTCACATGTTCAACCATTTCTCTCTCATTTATTCTACTAAGTTATAAAAAGTCATGGGTGTTTTGTGAACTTTGTCATATGATGACATTATTATGTATTTCATGATGGTTCATGATATGCTGCAAAAATATAGCATTTTTAATGCTTAAAAATTAGAATTTTGTGCCCAAGCCGATGTTAGTAGATTTGATGGGTGTTCCTATTTATTTTGTAGGATTTCAGTGTTGTCTTGACTTTGGGCATAAAGTACGTGAACGCGACCTTTAGGCCCGCAAATGTGGAGTAGTAGCATGTAGTGAAGCGCAAACATGTTAAGTCCAGGCGCATAGGCAAAACATAGGAAGACAATTATCCGCGATCACAGAATGCTGAGACACGAACATGGAGTGGTAACTTCAGTTGACCTCTGTGAATAGGGAGTGTTAAAGCCACTGGTGTCGGGGCAGATTCATAAATGCATCATTTTAACCCCAATTCAGATATACACGCACTCCTAACCCTTGTTCTTCATACTTTGGATACCTAGAGAGAATTCATATGAAAAAGAGAGAAAAATACACACCTTAGTGTTGATTTTAGTTTTGGATAAGGATTTAGAGCAACTTGTCTACAAAATTTTGAGTGGATTGAAGAGTGTGAGCTTTACTTGTATCTATCTTTCACTCATTCTTTCTTTCCTTGTTCTTGAATATATAAATTGGAGATTTAATTGAGTTTGGATGCTAAATTGTTTATGGGCCTTAATTAATTTTCTTACTTTCATGCTTAGTTTATTATTACTTGCAAATCAAGTGGGTTTCTCCCTAAGTTGCTTTGATTGAAATCAATTGATATATGGTTTCATTCCTACCTTCATGTTTAACTTTTGATTTTAGGTCACAAACTTGAATCTAGCTTAGATCTTCAATTATTGCATTAATTTGAGTAGTTGAAGTGAAGGGTTTTTATGATGGTCATGGGTTTTATGTGTTGATGTCCTTAAAATGGACTCAATGAATAAGGTTTTTAGGAGTTTTGGTCATGAGATGCTCAAGCCAGGTGTGTCATTGAGTGGCTCGCGTATACAGGCGTAACAAGCTCTTGCTAAACATCATATTGTCATAATTGAAATGTGCTTACAAGCAACCTATCCAACCTATAAAGTTTATTTGATGCTAAGTGTGATGGATCGATTGAGCTTTGATTGATTCTGATATCTCCTATCCTTGCTCCCTTGCTTGATCAATCCTTACCCCGTTTTCTGTTTGGAGTAGTTTTGGCTTAGTTCTCCTCCCAATTAGTTAGAACTTGCTTGGTATTCGCTCATCGAATGGAAATTAGTGGCTCCTAGTCCTTAGTCATTTGATCGCCTCCACATTATTCCCTATGGGATTCGACACTGACTCTTTTGTTGGATTAATATGCTAATAACGATCGTCCCTACTTTCATTAGTGATGTAGGCCCTTAACATCATCAAAAAATGGTATTATTGTCGGGGAACAATAGGCGTATTGAGTTAAATTAGGAATTGTAGTTTACAATTTTTAATATGATTTGTGAGTACTCCTTTTTGTTTTTGTTTTTTTGTTTTGCTTTTGTTTTATGGCTAATTGTGATGAACACTTGCTTGATGAATTTAAGCCCTTTTTCTACCTCCTTCGAAGTAAAGTACTTCATGGTGAGGAAATGGGTGTTGGGGCTATGAATGGAGATAAGAATTCCATGATTCAAAGTTAGCTCATGGACTTAAGTCTACGACTTGCCAAAGAAATGGCTCAAAGAAACCAATTGCTCAACATGAGGGATGATTTCAAATGTTTGCTCGTTGCTAGAGGTTATGAGTTAGACTATTTTGAATGAGAATTTCATGTCTTAGAGGTCGACTTGAAATTAAGCAATGGAGTAAGTGAGGCTCCCTGCCCAATGGTCATCAACCATGAGTTGGAGTCTCAAGAAGAAGGAGAGGTGCTTAATGTTGAAGAAATATTGGCAAATGCATGTCATCAAGGCCAATAATAATCCAAGAAGCCAAAATTGATGAAATGATACTAAAGTTATAAGAAAAAGACAAGGAGATCATCAATAACAACTTTAGTTCATTTGAAATTGAGAGTATCGCTTACTTAGAGGCTATGGAGTAAGGAATCCGATTTGAAAGAAGCCTCTTGACACTCTCATATCTACCCAAAGAGCCTAAGAAAAATATTGATGTCAAGTTGGGTAGAAAATTCAAGTCTTCAAAGTGGAGAGACCAAAGGAAAATGTTGATGGTCTCTCATCATCCCCACGTGTTCAATCGGAAGATTATCTTGAAGTCGGGGAGGAGGTTCATTGCCTTAAAATAAAAATACAAAAAATGTGGTGAACCAATTTTGTTCATATTTTAATTTCTTAGATTAGTTTTTGAATTTTTAGTTTAGCTTCTTAATTGTAATTTTTAGTTTTAGCTAACCCTCACAATTTTTGAGTCTTTAGAGTGGTTTTGCACAGGTTTGAAAGTATCAAAGTGATTGGAGTTGAAGATTTGGGTGGAAAAACTATCAAAAATACAAAAGGATGAGTTAGGGGCCATTTTGACCGCACTTTTAGGCCTAGGCATCACCCATCGATGAAGGGAGGATCGTCAAAACGGGCCTGGGACCGCCCAAAGTTACAACAATCGGCCTAGTTCTAGCACCCATCTTGAGCTCTGATCTGCGAGTGAGATATCTAACATTTGATGTTTGTATAGCAGTATCCAAAACTCAATGAATGCGGTCTTAAGTCCGTGAATGCGGAGAGTGCACAAAAGGTGGAGTGACGCGGAGGCGCCCTCTTGTCCATGAAGGTGGAATACTGAACGGGTGCAGTAAGTGAAAAGACAAGTCACTTGTGACTTTTTTTACATCTTCAGAAAAGAATAACATAGGATGAGTTAAAAACAGTGTGAAATAAATAATTTTTCAAAAACTTTTATCTCACAAATCTTCAAGAAAAGCTCAAGTTCTTCCTTCTTCATCCTTTTTGGTTTTTCATCTTGAGGTATACCTACCCTACTCCTTGTCCATTCTTGTTCATCAATGGTAACCTATGCAACCATGAGAATTTCTTGACAATGGTGATGCTTCTTTGCTAAATATTTCTTGCCATGGTTGTGAAATTTTAAATTCGTGTTGGTCATGTCCATTGTTGTGTTTTTGGCTTCATATTTTTGCTATTGTGGTGTCTCACTTCTAGGACATTTTAGGATGTCAATTCTTATACCTAAATGTTGAAATTTGAAATGAATTATGGTCCAAAATGTTGGGTGTTGTTTGGGTTGTGAGTGTATGCTATTGGTGGTGATATTTTGTAAAAATGATGCTGCAAATGTGTGCCTATTGTGTGTTTGACGAAATGACTCTAGATTTCTAGAAATTTTGGTGCTGGTGACTAATTGTTCTCTGCGATCGCGGACACTGTTCTGCAAGTGCAGTGTTCTGGAAACTCTTTGCTCTCTGCGAAAGCGGATAACCTCCTACGAACGTGAAAGCCTAGAGTGACTTGAACTCTGCAAATGCGCCAATATGGTTGTTAATGTAGAGTACAATATGTTACTGTTCAAAAATAGTAACACTTCACCATGTGATCCAAACTTTCTCCAACTAACTCTCTTAATCTAAATGCTTCCTAATACATGATTTAAAATATCTATAAGATATTTTTGTCATGGCGTTGATTGTAGGTCTAATTGGTTAAAAATAGATTTTAAAAGCACACTTCATGAGGTAGAAATTATCCCGGAACGGGGTGAAGATGACTAATTTGAGCAAAGCAGATTCCTCTCAGCCCAATATGCCTGAAAGTATGATGAATACTTGGGCCGAAGAATGGTTAGAGAGAGAGGGGTTTGCTTAGACAAAGTAGAGAAAATTCTAGAGTTCTTGGCCGGCTACAAATTTCAAGTTGGATATGCTTTTTTGATGAACCTATTAAGGCCAACCACACCATAGTATCTGAGTTCTATGCTAATGCCTCAGAGACTAGCTTTGGAGAGGAGGCAGTGTAACAACCCAAAAGTTTTCAAAATATCCTTATGGTTGGCATTATATGATGTACTACAAGTCATGGTTGAGATTTGGTAGCCACAGGTTGAGTTTAAGTGGCCGAATGCAAATTGGGCTAGTTAGTGGCCTAGAGGAATAGTTTTAGTAGTGTACATTAAATAGTCATAACTTTTTATATGGGATGAACCATATGCGCTTCTACATATCAAATTGAATCTCTTTGAGTTAGATTTTCGACACAAGTGGTTTCACTCAATTTAGAGTTCGGATGAGGGAGATATGGCCCCAACAATGAGACTGTCTGAAATTTAGAGGACATTGGAGATAGTCTCAGAAAAGTGGCCAAGGAAAGGGCCACGAGTTTTGAAACTTCGCACGGATATTCTAGGATCTCTTCAAGTATTCCAGTGAGCTGTGGGTGGCCTGGAATCACCCCTAAGACATGTCTAAACCAATGAGACCTTGGACGGTCCGTTTGGAGCTAGACGGCCCGTGTACTGCCTCGTGAAGTAAGGCAGTAGCTTGGCTAAGCCAAGGCTGACTTTGGGGAGGCTAAGTATGGTTGGAAGGTATCCCACACGTACAGTCACACCTTAGACGGTCCGTCAAGTGCCTCGTGAAGTGTTACAGAAAGTCCTCCGAGAGTTCGCGTTGGAGAAATTGGCTAAGGAAGGTTGGACGGTTGGGCC
>JBCEWC010012175.1:0-16061 GCA_038996855.1 Solanum aculeatissimum
GATATTTCTGAGATTATTTTATCTAATTGGTACATATCTGTCTTAGTTTTATTTAGTTCTTTGTATATTTTATAGAGTAGTTTTAATTCTTTTTTAATTTATTTATAATTTTTAGTATTTTTATGGGTCATCTCATATTTCTAACATATTAATCTTATGCTCTGATACCCAAAACCCCCAATATCGTCCAAGAAACCCACCACAAAACCACTCCCAATCAGCCCCATCTCCCCTTCGCTGAACCCATGAAACCACCCAAAATCCCACCATTAAATCTGACCAAAATCATCTAGTGTAAGTATCCAAATTCAGCAAAATAGGCAGGAAGAATACTATAGAAGTGGAGTTCTTTACAGAATATAGAGAGGCAAATAGGTATAAAATCCTAGAAGTTATTGGGAAGGGAAGCTATGGAGTTGTTTGTGCTGCCATTGACACTCATACCGGAGAAAAAATAAACAATCAGATTTGACCAGAAAATATTCTCCTCCAGTAATAATTTTCTCTTTTTTACATTATGTATTTGTGGATATGTGGTTACTACTTTGGTGTATTCTTTAATTAGAAGTGTTTGTGGTTCTAGTTTATTTTGTCAATTATTTTATCATTGTTTGTTATCTTAAATTTAGTAGTTAACATGTTTATTTGTTGATCTAATAAGTTGTCTTTAACTTGCTCCAACAATTTTTTCTTCTTATGATTAGCATTCTCATAATTTTATAATTGTATTTATTCTATTGATCTCATTTTGGTTGTTTTCATAGTTGTATCATTTTTTTCTCTTCTTTTCATGGTTATATTATTTTACATTATTTACTTATTCATTTGTTTATTATTTTTCATAAATTAGTATTAGCAATATTTTAAAAATTATCTTGATATTATTGTTAACCTCCAAATCCAGTGACTTTCTAACTTGAAAAGTATTTGCAAGATCGTTGTTGATGCTATTTTTATATGTATTTATCGTGGAGCATGTTCTCATCTTAGTTTATTTTGTTTTGTTAAGTTATTATTAGTTGGTCTCTTTTGCTAATGTTATTATGGTCTTGGATTGTTATTAATTTGTTGATGGTGAGTCGATTATTGTTAGTTGTGATATTGGCTTGTTTGCACTTACATCACTATTCACGTGATTTCATATTGTGATTTTATCATTTTATTTTTAACTATTAATTTTTTATTGTTATATACATATATTTGTTAAAATTGATCAATGAAAATTTTGTCCGTTGGTTTTGGGGGCCTTCTCATTCAAAAAGACGAAAAAAATTAGTTTAGATTAAATTTAAGAAATTTTAGTTTAAGTTTTGTACACATTATTTGTTAAAATTAGTCGATGAAGAAATTATCGTTGATTTCCAAGGTCTTCCATTTATATAAGATGAATTTTATTTTAGTTATTATTTTTATTCGTATTTATTTATTACTAACATTTTTATTAAGTGTTTTTTACATGTTCACGGAGTTGTTTATTTATTTTGTTATTTATTTATTCATGTATTTATTATTGTATGTATATTGTTGGCGTTAGACAAATACTAGGTCATTTTTTGTATTATAAATACATGAATAAATAAATAACGAAATAAATAAACAACTCCGTGAACATGTAAAAAACACTTAATAAAAATGTTAGTAATAAATAAATACGAAAAAAAATTACTAAAATAAAATTCGTCTTATATACATAGAAAGTCTTGGAAATCGAAGATAATTTCTTCATCAGTCCATTTTGACAAACAATATATATACGAACTTAAACTAATATATTTGAATTTTTTAAATGTAATAAATATCAATCTAAACTAATATTTTCGTCTTTTTTAAATGTGGAAACCTCAAAATTCGACGGATAGATTTTTCATTCGCCAATTTTAACAAATAAGGTATAATATAATTTAATAAGATTAATAGTGAAAATTTAAGTGAAAGTGATGAAATAACAAGCCAATAAAACTTGAACGGTAACAAATTTACCAAAGGAAAAAACTCAAAATATAATAATTTCAACATTAACAAAACAAGACATGCAATTCATGGACACAATTTTCAACACTAGCTTCAGAACATTAAATTAAATTAAAATAATAATAAGAAAAATCACAAAATCAGTTTCAGAGCAGTATAAATAAATGAAATAGAGATGGCGACTAGAATAACCTAAATCTATCATTGGAAGAGTGAAAAATGTACTAAATCCATCTAAAACTCTACATCAAAGCGAGAATGAGAAATAAAGAAAATAAACAAATTAACAATAAGAGAACCAAATCAAAATAGCAGTAACTACTCATTTTAGCAATTATACAGCAAGCCAAGAGAAACAGAGAATTAGGAAAAAATTTAAAAGCAAAATAGTTAGCTTACAATCATGTCGGAGGAACAAAATAATCGGAGAAGAGGAAATTCTTGAGCATCTTTGTGGCGTCGTTATTTTCTTTTGGCTTTGACTTAGTCACAACCTTTGCTTTGGCCAGAGTTGGGGGGTGAATTTGGTGGTTTCAGGTGGGTTAATTGTGGCGATAAGGGGCTGGTCAGAGCTGGATTTTGATGGTGTTTTGGGGTCAAAAACAGTTGGGAAATGGGGTCGTTTTGGGCGGAGGTTTAGTAGATGTGAAGTGAGGTTTGGTGGCTGGAAAAGGTGAGGGGGATGGGTGGCGGAAATGGGGTTTTTTGGGGGTTAGTTCTCGCCGGAAAAAATGGAAACAGGAGCGGTTTGGAGGGGTTGTTTTAGCAACAGATTTTGGGTGGTCCTTCGTCGGATTCCAGCGAGGGCTGCCAGAAAAGTAAAAAAAAGAAAGAGAAGATAATATATAATTTTTTAGGATTTTTTTCGAATTAAAATGCATACTATAATTATTGTAACAATGTAGAGATTATATACACTTCAAAATTTAATTGACCTAAAAATACGGGCCCAAATTGTAGGTTAATTAAACCTATTCACATATAATTTTATTTGTGTAAAAAATAAAAATTGTTAGACCGCGTTAAAATTTAAAATGAATATATGAAAAAATATAATTAATGATATACAAAAAATGCAATTTAACACAAAATAACAATTTAATAAACTAAGTTAATATTTTAAGTTATAATAAGAATTTAAAAATTAAAATTCAAAATTAAACTAATTAAAATTCTAATATTTTAAAAATAATAGTAATTATCAAAATAATTAATCTAAAATCGCCAAAAAAGTAATTTAAACTATTTAAAATATCAACATAAAAAGTATGAATTTTTAAAAGTGTTGGGCCAAATTTGAGTGTCAACATGTGCAACATAAATTGAAACAAAATAAGTAATATATTATTTAAAAGTAACATTGAATGTACTAAATCGCAATAATTAACAACTTAATTTTTTTTTAAATATATATAAAAAAATCTAATTAGTGTCACATAAATAGAGAAAAACGGTCTCTTGTAACTAGTATATGAATTGTGGATTAAACGGGTAGTTACAACGTATCTTTACCTTATCGTTTCCATTGATTATTTCCTCAGTTGCTTCAATTTTACAATATAATAATAGACATTATTTAAAAATAACATAAGATGTGGTATAAATCACAATAATTAACAACTTAAAAATTTACAAAATATATTTACAAAATATATTTAAAAAATCTATTAATATTACATAAATTGAAATTAAAAAATAACATATATTGGTCACGTGTTAACACGGCTCTGATAAACACATAAAAGAGAAGAAGTTATGACATATTTAAAGGAAAACAATTAATATGAATTGTGGATTATTGGTAGAACTGTTTCATCCTTAATTCAAAATCTCGAGTTCAAATTATAAATATGGAAAAAATTATGTTGGAAATGCCACTCTCAAATGGACCCTATAGTGCGCAATCTAAAAAATTGAAAAAATTACATAAGTAAAGACCTTTAAATTAATATTTATCAAAGTTAAATATATTTATATTTTATTACCAGTTATAGTAAAAGGTAACAATGGGAGATTGGAGAGAAAATTGAACAAACTTTAATAGAAAAAGTGAGAAGAAATTGAGATGAAAATCAAATTCGCTATATATGGTTAAAAAAATAATATTGCTATAAATGATAAATATTTTCTAAATATGAGATAGTTAGGTGATTTTCCCTATAAAATTTTGAAACCAATTGAATTTTTGATTAGATAAGTAATTGTTATAAGTGGGCCCGACTATTGTTCGTATACAAAAATGGAAACAAATAAAAATATTGTTACTAGAAGTTGAATTCGCAATGTCCAACATGGACCACTGCACAAGCATCCAAGTTTGACATAAATGAACCATGTAAAATATATGTTTGAGTTATCCAAGTTTGACATAAATGAACCATGTAAAATATATGTTTGAGTTCGTCTCCCTAAGGGGTATAAGTGAAGAAAAATAAAAATGTTGTCACTAAGCGTCGGACGTGCCGTGTCGCACTCCAACCATCAGGCGAAGCAGGTAGCAGGTAAGTTTGTAATAATTTGACACGCTGACAGTTTTTTATTGGCTTCGTCGTCAGATATCAACCACAACAATAACAGCAAACAGTTCATCATGATATGGATCACAACAACTTACACAGACGGACACAAATTACAAAATAATCAACTAAGTAGACATATTTCACATCCAAGTTTAAGTTTATATTTATTTCGGGGTCTAAAAATCCCCACCAGCAGATGATAATTTCCTCTATAAAAGCTGGCACCTCAAACAAGAGCTGCTCTTAAGACAGAAATTTCCAGCTTCAATCCTGTAATGGAAGGGCAGAGTGTTAACATTGTTACTTGTTTGTACCGACAAGGGGTTAAACGGAAACAGAGAGGGCAAGAGAGAGTATACATAAGAAAACTATGCACTAGAGACGACGATTAAGTTTCGCAAGAGAAAGTCTAGACTAGCAACAGGTGTCTCGTATCTACACTATGCTGCAAGACAACATGAAGATTAACAACAGCCAAATTCAATAGCTTGATAGCATGATGGTACAGACTGGATGGCTGCTGACTACAAGAAACTTTCAAGCCTTCGATACAACACCTCAAGTTAAGTCTACTTCAGAAAATACAGATCATTTAAGATTCATTTGTCTATGCATAACAAATAACTAACATGACTGAATAGTTGAACTTGAAATAGATAGGAGATGACATTCACCAAGCCATTACTTGAGGAAACAAAGTTCAGTAAATAAAATACACGATCTGTCACGATTAGGAAGTAGGTGACTGAAGGATGGTGATGAGTAAACACAGTGAAACGGCATTACATTGTAAAAAACAGAAGTTGGAAAGAATCAATATCTTTTGGCAAATTGTCATTTCAAGTCCCAAAGGTATTTTCTTAATAATAGACTAAAAGAAGGGATCATGTTTTAAAATTTAAAAGAGAGAGAATCTTGCTCCCATTATAAATTTTCTAAAATGGACATGATGCTCATTGCCCGGCAGAAGACTCCAGGGAGAAGCTTCAGTAGAAATTTAACTTTCAGATTTGAGTAGAAACAGGTGGGAGAACTTTTAATAGATCGATAAACTGCTGGTAGTGCAGCAACTTTACTTAAATGATAGATAACCGAGATACACACATGCCTACACAGATACATTTTATTTTGGAGAGTAAACTATGATCTTCCATTGATGAATTGAATCCATGATTGAATAGCACAATTTACCTTTATACAACACAAAATTATTCACATAAGAGGCATGACGTCTCATAATTCACAGAAATATTTCACTTACCTATCTAGAATACAAACATGTAGGCTGGAAATTAATGTGAGTATGACTCATTAAACATTACCAGATTGAAGCATATGCGATCTTGTAGGCTCACTTGAAATAATTAAGTTTTTTAATAACCCACCAGCTTCAAGAGTAGAGGTAGAGATATTTATTTTTTCATGTTCCTTTAAAGATGAAGACAGCCTCTTGTAGAAATGCATGGTAAGACTGCGTATAATAGGCCAATTGTGGTCTGGTCATTCCTCGAACCCCACGCATAGCGGGAGCTTTAGTGCACTGGGCTTCCCTTTTTTATTGTTCATAAAGATGCATGGTTGAGTCAATAACATAAACATATTTACAAAACAGAGTGATAGATGATATTGAAACCTGAGAGTTATCAGGTTGGGGAAGAGGGTGACTATTCCAACTTAGGAGAACCAAGAAACGTCAGACAAGCGCAATAGATAAGGAACACTGAAGATTATTAAAGTAGAACAGCTAATATACCTCATCTTCATCATCGTCTCCCCCATCTTCTTTGTTCTTCTTGAGACGGGTTGTACCCCCCTCCTTGCTAATGGGCAACTTCATTGCTCCAAAGGGTGTGTCCACATTTATGTTACCTTTCATGGAATAGCCAGTACCTCTCCCTCTGATCATGTCCCAAAGAGCAGAGCCAAAGTCCTTGGGCCTGAAGGTTATGGGAAGATCGATATAGCTGATTCCATTTTTTTCAAGTTTAGCCGACTTCTCAAGCTCTGCACCACCAACATTCACGTCGGAGAGCCAAAGATCATAATCAAGGCTATTGAGCCCCAGATCAAAGTCGTTCTTGTTTTCCAGCTTTAACTTAAGAACTGCTACAGTTTCCTCAAAAGAGAACCTCTCGAAATGGATTTTCTCAACATCAATATCCGGCTTGTAAGGTATAGGAATCTCGCCAGTTTTCTCAAGAGGAATAGTTATCCTGCCAAAAATAGGCACATCAACTATGAGATCAACCTTGATCTTATATGGAATGATGCTTCCAGGCTTTATATCGTGGTATGTAGTTCTGATGTCATCATAAACCAGATTAAGTGGTATTTTGACAGTCTCTGAACCATGTGCATGGATCGTTCCAGCATCAGGGATCAATCCAGAAAGCAGTTTCCTTCCATCACTCTCAATTAAGTAGTTTATGTCAATGAGAGGAATTGGGATGGGGTTCGGGTTTAACACAAGTACATCAACAACTATTTCAGCCCGTTCAAGATTGATATGAGGAATATGAATTGCAGAGACATCTGCAGTTGGTTTTCCAAAACCTATTGTTTCCTCGATTTTCTCACCAATATCCTGGATGAAGTCCTTAACTTTTTCTATAAAACCTCCCTTTTGCTCATCTTTCTCCTCCTTGTCCTTGTCCTTGAAACCCCTTTCCACAATCTCTGGATTTTCTGAAGACGACATACCTTAAAAAGCAAAAGAAAGAATATTCACTGACTTACATAGTAGGCTGATAACAGGTATTCAAGACACAAATATACTAGCAAGCAACAAATGGGTGTTCAACGTGTTACATAACTGTGCACCACAAACAGAAAGTATGTTTACGTTGCTTCTAGAGGATAGCTACGAAAATACGGGAAGCATTTTAACATCATACTGCACTTTAATACATCTTCAAATCATACATAAATAAATTTGTCATACAAATGGTGTGGATGACAGAAGTACTGCTTCTGCAAATACTAGTGCCAGTAGTGAGAAACTGAGTATCTAATCCAAAACTTTAGACAGTCGGTAGAATATTCAAGGACCACTAAGGCATTAGGCAGGAGTAGCTAGGAGCTAAGGGCTGGGACCATAATTTAACCGCTAAACCCTTACTTCTGTAGGATGCTCTACATTGTAATTTAGTTCTTTTCTTCTTCTTTTTTTTGCAAAACAATGTGCCACAAAGGCTCAAGAGTGAGACTTGATCTAAATGCGACCAATGTGAGAAAAACGTCTTGCCTAACATGTGAAAAGGTAGGGTCACCAACTGAGTTAGCCCCCTACGCCAAGATTCCTAGGTTTAAAGGTGAACCTGGGAGTTTCTTTCTCTCTCTTTTTTTTTCTTTTTTCTAGGGGAGGTGGCTCAACAAACCGCAAGTGTGCCTTGAGAAAAAATGGCACCTTGATAGTTGAAGGGATAAAATGCACCGACGCCAATATTTAACTTGTGCCAACTTTTAATTTATTTTGGCATGTGTACTCACTTCAGGATAAGTTCAATACAAAGTCTACAATTAAGATATTGTATCAGTCAATTTTGCTTGAACTTCAACCATTTTTGTGAGTGACTTCAGCCATTTTTGCTTGAACTTCAGCTTCAAGTGCATGAAGTTCTGTCAAAAACAACTGAAGTCTGCAAAAACTATTACATTGTGTCATTTAATTTTGTAAAGCCTTAACTACAGACACCATATGTCTGAAGTGTTATATGGGCAAAAATTTAAAATGGCAGATACAAGTTTAAAGGCAATGTCAAAACAGGCCCTCCCGTGGCTTGATGGGATGAGTTGAGAGGGGGAAAAAATGAGTCAAAGCCATAGAATAAATATAGGAGAACTAAGTGGAAACGGACTTATCAATAGTTGACTCTTGATACTACATTCAAGAATCCACACATCCAACCCAAAATCAAATCTTAAGACATAAAATGGAACAGCTAAAGACCATTATAAACTCCTTTGAAACTCTAAACAACCAATAGAGAAGACGTCTACTCTGTTCAAACAGGTCTATTCTGTTCAGCCTCGGAGGACAGAGTTACTTGATTCCTGTTGTTGGTTACCTAATACTTGTTGGTGGTGGGAGGTGAATTAATCAAGGTGCACAAAAATGGCTCGGACACCAAGGTCATTAGAAAACATCTCTATTCTCTAACAAGCAATGCTATAAGAAGAATGCATAAAGCTTTATTGTTTGCTCACAATATTGAGTACTTGTGCACCTTATTCCAAGTCAAATTCTAGCATCATAAACGAGTCAACTAAGAGCATACATACAAATCTGACAGTCAAAATATATATTCAAACACATCTGAACGCAATCAAATGAATCAAGTACCAGAGAAACTTTGGATCTGCTCAGATCAATTGATAGGTGTAAAAGATGTCATTTTGTGATATCAAGATTCAAGATTGATGTGCAAAGCAAAGATTTTGATATTCATATTGCAATTTACTGGAAAACACAAAAAGGGGTTGATCTAAATCTGATCAAGAGGGTAAGAAAGTGCAGAGCAGAAGAAACACAAAGCCAAAACAGAAAAAGCTACCATGTGAAATGAAAGATAAAAAAGAAAATGCAGTATTACCTTAAAGGGTTTGAATTAGCTTGTTGGATTTGGGCAGAGCAGAGTAGGGGTCGGAGTGTGTAGACTGATTGATATATACAAGCGGCTCTTGGTATTGTCAACACATGTCTTCCCTGTGTGGACATAAGATTGTGTTGACCATCATTTAATCACAATAAATTTTTTTAAAATATATTAATTAATGACAAATATAAATATTTTTTGAAAAAAAAAAGCGTTTGTATATGTCGGTTGAATATGTGATTATATATATAAATAATAATTACATATTTATTTTCATTTTTTCATAATATGAAAGATTAAATGTTTTATTTTTAGAACTTTTTCTATTCAAATGAAAAAACATAGATTCAAAAGTAAATATTTCAAAAATTAAAAAAGAAAATGAAATAAGTGTCAATGTCAACATTTGCATAGTTTATCTATTAACTTTTGTTTATTTTCATCGCCCCTCGCCTGTTGTTACTACGAAAATCGTTGTTCAATTTGAAACTCTTATATGTCCAAGGTTTAATATTGAAATAATTTCAAAGATTTTTCTTTAGCTTTATCATTATCAGTCTAAAGACCCCTGTAAATCCGTAAATCTGAACTATTTGGTCAAATACCTAGCAACAAACTTCTATATTCCTTTTATTACGATATTTCTAAACAAGTTCCTATACCTTTTTTCTCTTTTTTATTTTGTTTTTTTCTCTCTCTTTTGTGTTAGTTAATCTCCCTCTCAAGTTTCAAACCTCTTCTATACAGCAGGAGAGTGATAATTTTAACCCAAAAAGGAAGAAGAGGAGAGTGATAATAATAATCGTTTATAGGAGAGCAAGGTAAATTCAATTACATATTAACTCCCTATCATAATTCTCTAACTTCATAAATTCTTATCTATAATTATGTTCTTAAAAGAATAACTATGCCATGTCATATTTAATCATAATTTGAATGAATTTTTGTAATTATGTTTTAGTATATACTAATATATTTGAAAATTAGAAAATTTGTTAGGATTATTTTTGTTCCTCAAGAATTCATTATTGTTATATGTTTTAAAATTTTAATGTTTGAAGGGTGATTTGATTTATTGCTTATTATTATTGTTAGAGTGCAAATCGTACACACAGTAGAAGCACAATTCTAGAATTACAATGTACATAGTAATCTGATAATGTAAACGATAAACAACAACAAAATCTAGAAAACGTACTTCTTGAAGCTTCTTGACAGTTTGTTCTCAGTGAAGGAATCTAGAACCATGATCTTCTATTGCTTTCTGGTTACTCACTCTATTTCAACTTGTGTGGACAATTTTTTTCCAGAACTAAATATTCCTCTTCTCCCTTCTCCACATATATATTTGTTTAGATATACAAAAGAGGGGAAAAAGATGAAGGAAAAAAACATTTCTGGCCAATTACGGCCAATTTATGATTATTAATTTGACTTATTTCAATAGTCATAAATCCCAAATCAGCCAAATATTTTTTATCCCTTATTTAATAGTCAATATTTCGTTTTTAATTGTGCTTAAAATTTTATTTATCATTCTCATTAATTAATTATTAATTCGTAAATTATTTATAGACTAATTAATTCACATAATTATTTATTGGCTAATTAATTCACAAAATCATTTATTGATTAATTTTGTAGAACCTATTCCTCTTGAACAGAAAGTGGCCTATCTTCACAGGAGAGTTGTCTCCCTTCCATCAGTTTCTTCGCACATATTAATGGTTGTAAATTTGTAATACTTCAAAAAAAATTTAAGCTAAGATTCGAATCATTCTATATATGCATATAGGCTCATGGAATAATTTAGGCGATGATTTTTTTGATGAAGATGAAGAAAACAATATGCTGAAACATATGATTTGATAGAGTGGCTAGGAAAGGAGATATATCACCTAGGCAACACAAAAGTGGAAGCAACAAAAGCAAAAAAGAAGACACATGAAAGACAACATAGTTGGGATGGTAAAGTGTCTGAGGAGTTTATTCCAAGGCATCTATCAATGCGATTGGCAAAGCAAAATCATATTGCTATATCAATAGGTTCAAGAAGATTCAATAAATTCATAAACAAATGATGATAAGTTATCAAGTGTTGTTGGATAGGTTTGAAGAAGAAGACAAGAAGAAAATACTTCAAGTTTACTTTGAATGGGCGGTCAATTTTTTTTTAGTTCATGCAAAGTTGTAAAAAACGTTTGAGGACGATAACTCAACCTTCTTCTTGATTGCTATATTTTTGCATTATTTAAGCATCCTCATTTGTAATATCATCATAAAGTGTATTACAAACTCTGTAATGTTCATAAAATACCTAGCCCCTCTTACTTGTACTTATTCCTATATTGATATCTTTTTATATGTCTAATGGTAAATTTGTTTTTAAAATGTTTTAGATTTTACCTAGAAATCCAATTTTCTTTTGTGTTTTATAGTTGTAATTGTCTTGGTGCTAATGTTTTCGTTATATGAAGTCGCCATCTTTGTAGGGTTCTACCCTTAATATTAAACTACGAATTGATTTTATTTATTTTCTTGAGAATTGTAATTGTACTGCAATATTTAAATTTGCTACTTAATTAGAAAGAAAACAAATTTATTAATATATTTAAATTTATTTCTACTCATAATTTACGTAGATTTTTATGCATGAAGGCGAAGAACATATAAATAAATGAAAACCAGAGAATAAACAACAATTAAATAAGAATTTGCTTATCCATTAAACTAAATCAAACAATTGATAATAAAAAATAAACTGATGATTAAAATTTATAAATCAAACTGATAATATTCTAAACTGAACTAAATCAACCAACAAGGCAACAAACAACCTATCATCATATGACTCGAACAAAAAACTAAATTAATCAAAATTGATAAATAAAATTTATAATATTCTAGACCAAATTAAATCAATTGATAAACACCCCTATCATCAAATAAGCAAACCCTTTCTTGATACTTTATGGTTCATAGGTTGAGAAACGTAGCAATTACAAATATTTTCAAATTTTGTGGGATTACAACGAGCATTCCTTAATCTTGTGCCACAAGATTTTAAGCAATCATTTGGACATGAAGTTATATTACACATGTAAATAATGATTTTTTTCTTGACCTTCTGCAACATAATTTCCTCCAATCAAAAAAATTATCAACACATTTAAAGAAAAATTGAGAAATGAGAAATGAAATAGTATTTTGTTATTTGTGGCATCTTTTTCAAGGGATAATTACACTCACAAGCCACTGAGAAAAATTATTTACATAAAAATAGTCTATTTTTTTTATTACGAAAAATAGTCATCCGACTGACCTTTGGCTATTTGTTACAATTTTGGGCATTCAACCCTCGTTGTATAGGCATGTATAGTCGGTGTATATTTGTGTATCATAATGTATATTTAGTGTATAACTCATGTATAAGTAATACACAGTGTATAGCTGTGTATATTTTCTATAACTTTTTTTTTCATGAATGTCACTATAAAACCTCTATGCAAATCGTGTGATAAAAGTGTATTTGAGTTGTTTGATGATATCATTATCGAAACATTACATCATTTGCCTTCAAAATCTCTGGCTAGGTTTATATGTGTGTGTAAGAATTGGCACCAGTATATTGTTGATCAATTGTTAGTTTATAGTTGTCATTCTCAATGATGGAGCCCTCAACCCCCCACATGATAGACTTCTTTTGTCAAGGTAGAGACGAAGATCATGAACAAATTTATTTTTTCTTCTCATCGAGGAAATCATCAGAAGTAATTGATGGTGGTTTAGATGAGTCGGTCAATCTTCTTGACAGGGGAATATATATTATTGCATCCTCTAATGATTTCATTCTTATCGCTGAGGATTTAAAAAATCATTGTATCGATTTCACACTGCTCAAGTCAGGTTCAACTTTCCATTTGATCTTGGTTCAAGTTTGCTTATCTTATCTCTTGGCACTACAAGTTATTATTCAGGCATGGTTGTGGTTGATTTCAAGGGGATCATTAGGATATTCACATGTCATTTTGCTTTAATTTTTATTTAATCTCGGTGCAAATCTATTCATTATAGCCCCTGGTGGGTGCCTTCAAGTTTCTACGCTGCAACCTAAGGCATCTAATTGCGATCCAACAATATGTTCCAAGTCTATGACTCGAATAGAGTTGAAACAAGGGTGAGTGTTGTTGGTTGCATTTTAATATTTTATAAATAAAAATGCTTCAGTTATTATGTTATTATGTTGTTGGTCTTTGTGCATATAATAGTGGTCATTACTTTAATATTAAAGTATAAAGGCTGACCTTTTGGGCATTACTCCAATTTGGAGTTACTGCTCATATACTTTACAGTTATGCCTGTTGGGTTTTAGCACGTTGGGGGCATTTGTTGCCCTCACCATCATTTTCCTCTTTATTCCTCCATTATTGTACTTTGTAACATATGTAACCTCTAGACCATTTATCTTCTCTATTAACTACCTCATTATCTATCTATTCATTGTACAGAAGACTTACACAACTATAAATAGTGGTGGTGTTCATTTGTTTTGGGTACACAACAAAAGAGAAAAAATAGAGTGCATAAAGTTTGTCATAAAAAGAGTTCTTATTAGTTGAAGGGAGGTGTTATTTTTGTGGAGCTTAAGACTCAACTCTTGTCTAGAGTTTGTTGCGTTACACATTTGTGTTTAGGTTGTTGTATCCTGGAGGGGACAAGTCAAGAGGAATAGTGCTGGACCGGTGAAAATATTTGCTGTAGTGGGCTTGAGAGCGAGATATCCGCGCCTCAGCCTGGAGACCTTTTGTTTTTTTCATTTCAGTTTTCAATTGTTAATTATAATTTTTGTAATTTCACCAACAATTTTAAGGAGATTCACATGGCTACAATTGAAAAATCCGCGAATGTTAAGATGGGAGATCTTGGCAAGCAATTTTGGTTCAACGGTAATCACTTCAAGAGGTGGAAGGGTAAAGTACTTTTCTACTTGAGTCTTCTCAATGTTTCGTATGTGTTAACTGAGAAGAATCCTAACAAAGTTGACATCCTCTCCATGGATAATGATGAACTAATTTCTCATCAAGAGAAAGTAGAAAAATACAATGATGATGCCTACAAGTGTCGCTATTATATTCTTAATTGTCTATCTGATAATTTTTATGATTATTATGATAGAACTTACTCTAGTGCCAAGAAAATTTGAAAACTATTGCAGAGTCAGTATGATACCGAAGAAGCTGGAGCGAAAAATTATGCTGCTAGTCAATTTTTTCATTTTCAAATGGTGGACAACAAATCAGTGGTAGATCAAGCTCAAGTCTTTATCATGATTGTTGAAGAGCTTAGATCCGATGAGGTCAAAATTGGGGATAACCTTATTGTTTGTGGCATAATTGATAAACTTTCACTGTCTTGGAAGGAATTTCAAAAAATTATGCGCCACAACCAAAAGGAAACCTCTCTTGAGATGTTGATAATAAAAATCCTCATGGAGGAGGAGACAAGAGGCCAAGATGCACTTTTACAATTAGAAGAGAGAAACACCACATCGAAGGTAAATTTAGTTACTTCAAATAATGCTACTCCTGAATCTAACAAAAATACCTCTATGAAGCCTAAGAAAGAAAAATTTCAAGAAAAAGAATGGTAGACCTCCCAAGAAAAACAATGGTGAAAATAATCAAGCACAAAATCAACAAGTTCAACATAAGGGACTGTGCTATGTCTTTGGCAAGAGTGGACATATTGCTCGATTTTGAAAATATAAAAAATGTGGTCTTACACCACAAACAAACGTTACCGAAGTGATTACATACATATTTATGGTTGAGAATGTTGATGGATAGTGGACTGATTCTGGTGCAAATCGTCATGTCTGTTATGACAAAGACTGATTTAAAAAATATACTCCTTTTGAGGAGCCCAAAATCATCATGCTTGGTGATTCTCACACTACTCAAGTGATTGGAACGGGAGATGTTGAATTATGTTTTACCTCTGGAAGGATGTTAACTTTGAAAGATGTACTTTTTACTCCTTCTATGAGGAAAAATTTGATGTCTAGTTTTTTTCTTAATAAAGCAGGTTTTAAACAGATTATTTTATCTGATCAATATGTAATTGTGAAAAAGGATATTTTTTGTGGGAAAAAGGTATGCTTGTGATAGGATGTTTAAACTGAATGTTGAAATGAATAAAGTTTCTACTTCTATTTATATGCTATTTTCTACTAATTTTTGGCATGCTCGTTTATGTCATATAAATGATCAATATGTTGGAATCATGCGTAGTTTAGGATTAATCTCAATGGTTAAAAAGGATTTTGAAAAGTGTGAGGCTTGTTGTAAAGCCAAGATCACTAAATGACCTCATTTTCAAGTTGAAAGAAAAACTGATTTATTAGAATTAGTTCACACTAATATTTGTGAAGTTGGAGGAATTTTAACTCGCGGAGGAAATAGATATTTTATCGCTTTTGTCGCGCCCAATTTTTTCCTCGTTAAAAAGGGAACCTGGACGACGTCGTGGCAAACGACTCTTTTGGGATTTTGAATTTTGAAGAGTCTCCACCTAATGATTTGAGGTGCATTAGGACACCATTCTAGGCCTAGAACTAATCCTAAGAGTTAAGCTAACCAGAGTTTAGGTAAGGGTTCAGGTTACCTCAAGGGGAAGGTGTTAGGCACCCCTTGAAGTCCGCAAATGCGAGTCCCAACCGTGTCTATCTTATGTGGGGGGGGTCTCAAATAAGGTCTTTAAAGTTCATCTTAAGAATATCCTAAGTGATAAAGGAATTAAAGCAATAAAAATAGACAAGTTAAACTACCCCAAACCATAAAGAAAGAGAGAAAAGAGCTAAATTACGCGAGATTTAATTATCACTCGGATCAGATACTCGGCTTTATTTTTTGGAAGACAAATCAAGTTTGTCATATTTAGCTCACATGGCTTATTTAAGCCAAGGGACGAAAACCAA
>JBCEWC010012176.1:0-16061 GCA_038996855.1 Solanum aculeatissimum
TGGTATATTGAACTGGCTATTGGAACCTTTGAATCTATTAGTCTATTTGTTATGCTTCCGCAAATCTTGAGTAAAAAAGGGATAGTTTGGTACTATGATGGCTTGATCGAGAGCCTTCGGGTTCTCCTTCGCCATGTCGTATCTAGACCCCCTAACCGGGTCATGACATTTTAGGTGGGTGAGGCAGAGTTGATTGGGATAGACTTAGTTCACTAGTCCATGGAGAAGGTGAAGATCATCCGAGAAAGATTCAAGATTGCAAAGAGTTAGCAGAAATCCTACACTTATGTTATGAGAAAAGATTTAGAATTTGAGATTAACGATTGGGTGTATTTGAAGGTGTCCTCTATGAAGGGTGTGATGCGATATAGGAAGAAAGGAAAGTGTAATCTAAGGTTTATTAGCCCTTACCAGATTATAAAGAGGGTGGGCAATGTAGCCTATGAGTTGGAGGTACTACCAGATTAGCGGCTATCCATCTGGTCTTCCATATTTCTATGCTTAAGAAGTGTTTAGGAGATCCACAGTTTGTTGTGCCTGTTAAGATTATTGGAGTAAAAGATAGCCTGATCTACGAGGAGATTCCTATTTAAATCCTTGATCGACAAGTTCAAAAGTTGAGGACCAAAGAGATTGCATCTATCAAGGTGTTGTGAATAAATCAATTTGTAGAAGAAGCTACTTGGGAAGCTGAGGAGGGTATGAAAGCTAAATATCAAAATTATGTACACCTTCTGATGATGAAAGAGTTGATGGTAACAATCTTTCTTGTTCCTTTGAGTTAGGTTTATTTTGAGTTTGACTGACGATAGAATCCTAGAGTCTGAGTGATGATTGAGTTGATTATTAATTGCTTATTTTCCTTATTTGATTACTTGCTTGCTTGATTGATTTCATGATGAGTTATGAGCTTTATAAGTGTTGGAGTTCAAGATAAAATTCATGCTTCAAATAAGTTCCTATATCTTTCTCTTCATTCGAGGACAAATGATCCCAAGGGGGAGATAATGTAATACCCCCAAATTTATTCTATCGATCCTAAGTAGAGACTAGATGAAACTGAGAAAAATAATGCAGAAACATCATTGGAAGAAAACCACGAGATGATCTACAACCTGTATATTATTCTACCGCCCATGAAAATGGTTCGTGAATTGAGGATCAAAAATTTACTTTTCTAGATAATATAGATACGAGTTGATAGATGACCTGTAAAACCATCTACGACCCATATGTCAGGTTTTGTAGGTTGAAGTTCCAAGAAACTAAGTTATTTGAAACTTGAAACCACAAGTTACCAGATGACCCTTATGTTATTTTATGACCCATAAGAGGAGGTTTCGTAGGTGTCAGGTCAAATTCCAGTAGCTCAAGCTTTTGGATCACTTACCTATGAGAGGCCATCTACGACACGTAAAAAGATCCACGGTCCATAGATAGGGTTTTGTGGGTCCCTGCGGTATTTTTAAGGAAGGTATTTTCATCTTTTCCTATCCATTTTAATCATGACCTATGTTGTTTGGGACTTAATTAAAGTCCTAAAACAAACCCTAAGCGTATTTTTCACCTTTCATTCACGTTTGAGAGTTCTTAAGAGCATCAAACAAGAGAGAAAAGTGAGGGTTTCAAGTTCATATGCGAGGATCAACTGAGGTTTGATTGATTCTCCTTTTTCTAGGTATGTAAGGCCTCCTAAAGTGTTGAAATTTGTTCATTCACATGCCCCTGCACCTACTAGAGTCAAAATTGGGAATAAGAGTTGAGTTTGATAATCCCATCATCTAATATCGAATTTTCTGCACTTGTTATGAATTCTTATGATGATGTATGAGATAATTGCGGAATTTCACAACTACTAATGTTAAATTAAAATATAAATTTTATACTTGATATCATGAACCCCAAATTTTATGATTTTATAAAAGTCTATACATGAACTGAGTGGAGGTTTGAGCTTGATTATCTTATTTGAGTAAATCGAGTACGATTAAGCCTGAGGAGCATAGTGTTTTGTAATTCATGTCCATTCATACATTTTGCTTGTATTCTATGATGAGTTTATTTGAGTGAGTTTGAATGACCATTTGAGTTTAATTGATTTTCTTGATTGACTGAGTTGATGAGAAACTGAGATGAGTTGAGATAATATAATGAGGTTGATACTTGAGTTTATTGATATCAGTATCATTGAGATTTGAGTTGATTGATGAGCTGACCATATTTTAGTCTTGGGAGGAGTATCAAACACTGAGATGGGAGCAAGTAAATAACTACTCTAGCCCACGAAACAATATTGCTAGCATAGGATAGTTATTCAGCATGTTTTGGCGACTCTTGTCCCAAAAGATGGACATTTATTTTGGTTCCATGAGAGAGTTGATCATCATGTACCTTGGCAAGTTTAGGACGGGCGTGGAAATGACATCGCCTTTGTTGTGTATCACCAAACTAAATATGGTGGAATTGGATGTCAGTTAAGAGAAACTCCTACGCAAATACTAATTGAGCATATCATTTTAAACTGAGTTAAACACTACTGTGTCCATTTCTTTAAAATCATGAACTATTTTTAAAACTTGCATATATATTAAGTTGAGTTGTGAGTTGTTGTAGTTGAGGTGAGTGAGACGAGCTTTACTTTCTTGAGCCATTTTACATACTAGTATATTTCATGTAATGATGTCCATTTGGACCTGCATTATTTCATGATATAAATATAGATGTTAGAGGACTTTAGCCTGCACATCATTGAGGTCTAGCAGTACATTCTCAGAGTTAGTGAGCCCTCCTTGCACTCCACAGGATCTCTTTTTTATTTTTTACTTTCAATTAAGTATTTTATTTCCTTGAGTTGGCTAGCCATGGCCAATCATGGTACCATCTAGATGTTAGAGGTAGAGGCTTCATAGAAATTGAGTAGAGTATTTGTTGAGTAGTATTATTTCCAAACTTATTCATTGGAAACTGCATTTTAGTAGAGTTATATCCATCTATGTGATGTCTTTATATTTGAGTATTTTTTCTATTGTTGAGTTGATGTGATGATACGGCCTGGTTGTTCTATTAGGGAATAAAAATGGCTCTTCAAGTGTCGGCCATGCTAAGGGTACCCTCTCGAGGCTTGACAACTCACCCTTACTTCTGCATCTTCCCATGGTACAGGTCCAGGTATGGGTCATGATTGCCAAGTTAGGGATTTGGGAGCACTTAGGAGACTTCCTTGGGGTAAGCATCGACAACTCTAGCTTTGTCTTAGTCTCCTTCATTGTGATGATCGTCCTTTTCTTTCAAACATTTGGACTTGTACAGTAGTATTTTGTATTTTTAGGAGCACTCTTTGGTTGTATACTATTATAGTTATTGAGATATGTATATGATATATCCTTGCATCTGATATAGTTATGTACAGTTGACTTCCTTGTTATGGGTAGGTTTAAGTTATTTATAATATTAGATTGGTTATGCTTATGACTAAAGAGCAAGGATAAGTACCCTGGGTTTGGGTAGTTTGCTTGCTTATAGGTGGAATCTAGCAAGCACCATCATGATCGGGACCGGGTCATGACAAGGTGGTATCAGAGATTAAGGTTCACTCGTCTCAGCTGTAAAGAGCTATCGTCTAGTAGAGTCCTGTGGTTGGGTACGGAGACATTTGTGGCTTATCTCGAGAAGGCTATGGGATGTTTAGGAACTTTCCTATTTTGTAGATTTTTATTGTGTATTTTTTCAATGGTTTCTTAATTTATGAGAATTTAGCTTTGTTCGTCCCTTCGCATGGATGCCACGTAGAGGTCAGACTCTAGGAAAGTGTAGTGATGCATCGTCAGTTCCTGGTAGGGAGCAGCCCTAGAGCTCGTTAAGTAGAGATTGGATGCCCTCAAGTTTTGACAACTTGATAGAAAACCTATGGGCATTGGGGTTGTAGGATCATAAGAGAAAGGCTATGTGCTCACTTACTTGATTTATAGTGGTTGTGCATTGTACTATGGGAGATATTGTTGGGGGATAGAATTATGTGATACGTGTATCGGTACATCAGTTGCTAGTTAAATGTTATGTGGGTTGTGAGCACTTTTGATAGAGAATTCAAGGGCAAGATAAGTGGTGTCTAAGGAAATTCATAGTATTGGTGCTCTTTGTATATTCGTATTTGATTATTTAACTATTGATTTGATCTATTGGGTTTCCTGATATTGATAAATATGTTATACCTTGTGGGATTCAGAGTAATTGTCACCTTTGTTATGATTAGCTATGCTTTTTAGTGGGAATGTTAATCATTTTGTCGGGTTGCCTGATATTTGGGTTATGGTTTTATAGTGTTAGCTGCATTACTTAGCTTATCACCTACTTGAGTATGAGTTTCGAGTTTCATTTGTCTTAGGTCAAGTATTGACGTAGTAGAAGGTCACTTTTTATTAGTAGGGGATTAGGTATGGTGACTCCTTAGAATTGTGATACACGAGTCGAGCGATATTGTCGAATGACCTTAGTTTGTATATTGCTCTAGGGGAGGATTGACTTGCTTTTGTGATGTGGTTGTCGATATCTTACTATACTTAGCTGGTTTAAGTCGATAGAGCCAGACCTGTACAATAAAGAATTATTACAAAATGCCTTAGCCAGGGTCTGAGGTATTCGAGATAGATTAAGGATAGCTTCGAATCAGCACCCAGTGTTATGCTAATCATGGATGTTGGTTTGTACAGTTTGAGATTTGTGATAGAGCAGTTCTGAGGGTATCACCCCTAAGAGGAGTCATACGGGTTGGAAGGTGGGGGTAATCTTAGCCTCGATATACTAGCCCTTGAGGTTCTGAGGTAGGTTGGACTGATTGCGTCTGACTTAGCTTAGCCCTACCTCTAGCTTATTCTATGATACATCTATTTTTCTACGTATCGATGGTGTGCCAGTGTATTCTAGATGAGGTACTTGTACTCCATTGTGTTTTTATTGAGTTGAATGATGGTCAGATATGGTTGAGGGAGGTTTTGGTGATAGTTATTTTGGATGTTGTATTGGATTTTTTTGTCACCCTTATGTGTTGTTGATTAAGCCATCGAGCTGACTATCGTGTTGTGTAGCAGGTATTTGGTGACTTATAAACATCAACAGCTATAATTGTGGTCCTTGCCAAGGGTTGATTGTAAAATACTATAGAAAGGGGGTTGAATGGTCATAACTACTGAGGACGATGCTTGAAAAGTAATATCTGAATATCTGATAATATGTTGACGACAAGTATACCTAGAATGTTGATTGCCTGTAACGTGGTAGCAGACTGAGTTGATGGGATGAGTGATTGATTATTGAGAACAACTTAGATATTATTGCATTGATTCTCTCTTACATATAGATGGGTTGTTGTACTTCTGGTTAGCTGAGACTACGAGAAAAGGTGTTGGATGTTAAGCATGCTCATGATCACTGTATTAATTAGTTACTGTGAGTTCAGGGTAAGGATCCTTATGCGGTTCGAATTGGAGTCTCCAGGTATGCCTATAATTCGTACTTTCACGGATGAAAGTCTTATTAATGGGGGATATTGTAATGACCCTCCAGATCATTTCTATGGTTTTGCAGTTATTGTGTTGATTCGACCCTGTGTATAATGACCTCGGACCATTAGTGATTTGTTGGGACTATTGGGATAGCTATTGGTTAGGTTATGTGGGAGTTATGTTGATTTTTGAGTTAACCAAAAAGTTATACCTGTAAAATAAATTTTTTCAGGTAAAGTCCTAGTAAACTTTTTCGGAGTAAAATTCTAACGATTGTAATAACTTTGGAATAGTCAAATTAGGCCAAGAGCAATTATATCATGGATTGTAAATTTTGCACCAGAACCTGTTAATAGTTGACCCAGTCAACACCCTCATGAATCGTGTCCCAAATGAGAATTTTGATAGCATGGTTAGTTTTGGAACATCGATTTGAGTCTAAGATGACCCACCGCTTGATACCGGAGACTTCCGGGTGCGTTTTGACCCCCTTGGGGCTTTCCATTAAGAGATGTGTATAAAGAAGTGGGACCCTCACTTTATTGTGGGAAGCTCCGTTAGAAATCCTGACTACACCGTTGGATCTTAAATGTCAAAATCCATAGGTTTATATAGTTTGTTTGCAAAAATCAGAGTCCGTATGAGCTCGAAACATCATAAAAAGGGTTGGATGAGTGCTGAAGGTGCGCTGACACGTGGTACGGTCAGGACCTGCAATGTGTCAGCATATATGTTAGCCTATATATATATATATATTATTTCTAGGCAAATGTTGTATATAATCCTCCCAACTTCACACCGCGATTCCGAGCTTATTTTTCATCCTATTTGAGTGATTCAAAATTCTACATGACACAAATTTCACAAGGAACACTTTTGTGATGTCAGAATTTGATTTCGGCATGTATTTTGAGGTAAAATCTCTATTTTTTGCTGATACATATCGAAAATGAGTGAAAAATTTACACTGTGATATCTCAGTCATTTATCAATGGAATTAAGTGAAAATTTTGTCTTGATTGTTCTATTTTTTGATAGGAACATCTGGTATGCTTGGATTTTGTTAATTTGGCTATATTTTATTGGAATTTGTTCGAGAAGTTATGTAAGAAATGTTTTCCGATAAGTAATACAATTTCATTTTGAGTCGTTTCTCTGTCTTCTAAGATTTGTTTTGTGCTCAATTTCTGGATATGGACTCGGGATGATGTAGAAATTATTTTATGAAGGTTAGTTTGGCATTTCGAGCATGGGCCCTATTTCCCCATTTTAGTCATAATTGATGTAATTTCACATATTTCTTGAGATTTTACTGCCAATGTGACCGTGTTAACATTATGAATTGTATCTTGAAAGCTGAGCAACATCGGGAAGTGATTCGAAAGAGACAGGATCAACTCAGAGTATGAGACGCCGATTACCAGGTAGGCTAGGCTTTCTCTAAACCTTAGACCAAGTTGAAATACAGCGTATTTGAACTGAAATATGTAGAAATATACTGTTTATGGATTAAGTTGCGGAGTATACATTTTATATGGTTGTATGTGATTTGAATGTTGTATATATATGATGTCATGGGTGATAGTTGTTGTATTGAGGGTTTGTGTTAGGTATAACTGTTATACTGTCTGAGTTCTTACATTGTATGACTATGGGAGGGCCTAAAAGGGGTTGGCTAGGACTGCAAGCATGTGACAGGTATATATGTAGAGCTTCACTTTTTCTTGTATGTGTGTAACTTGAGGCTACCAATATATATTAGCTCATGAGGATTACATATGATTACATACTACCCTGTGCATTGAATCTATTATCTATATCTAATTTGAGTACTTGTTGTAGAATTTGTTGATTAAACATGATTCTGTGTTTCCTTGTGGTTTATATGATCCTGTATACTGTTGTTATCTGTTATGTACTTGTGCTATTAGTTAGTGACTGGAGAGATATACCATGTTTTAGGGACGATTATAGTGGTACTCCTAAAGGAACCTTGTGACCTGTAATATGAGATGCGTTGACACTAAGCCACTGGTGGGTTAGAGATGGGAGTATGACTCTTTTACTAAGGTGTAAGTTATATGCTACGGGCTTTCTGGGCTATCTGTGATGAGACACTAGTTAGATTGGTTAGTCCTGGGGACTGATATCCTGTTTGAGAGGGGCACATATTTTGTGGGTTGGTACATGGTTGCCTTAGGTGATATCCTTGTAGTAGCTGGAATGCAATATGATTCGGGGTAGTTGGTATCCTTTTGATTGTCTAGCCTCTTGGGCCTTAGCTTAAGTTATACCGACGCTAACTTATGAGTTGCTTTACATAGAGAAAGGGAAGTGAAGGACAAATATGAGTTACTGCTTAGGACAGACATGTTTACTGACTTGACTCGTACTTATATGAATATGTATAGCCTGTTGCTACTAAGATATGATGACCAGGGGACTGTGTATTGATTATATGTCATACTATGGCCTTATTCTGGTATATATATGACTTTGTTGGGTTTGGTTGCCCATGATAGTTATGATAGACCTTGATTATTTATGTTTACTCTGGGCACTTCTGATTGATAAGGTTATGGTATACTTGGCGTTTGTTCGGCATAATTCCATGGTGATTTGTGATACATATACACTCTGATGTACTACTGATTGTTGTGTTGGTTCTTTCCATCTGATGCTGGGTATCTGTCTTTATCTGAGTGAGGTGGTGGATTATGTGGTGCGATAAGGATGATTTTATTGGGAGAGATGGTATGTTTGGGGAATCCAGATAGGCTAGAGATAGATTGATTGGTTCTCCCGCTTTGTGACCTAGATGACACACCTTGTAGTCCAAGTCTCTGATGGCTACATCTGAGTGTTTAAGATCCCGAGTGACGCGCCTCATGGTCCCATTCTCCGGTGGTCATGTCCGAGTGTCTGAGACCAGGGTGCTAATTCTAAAGGGGTCTAAGCATTTACTATTACTTTGGGCCTGAGGCCCTGCGGACTATATTTTGGGGACTAGGCCCTATTGATTGATATTTTAGGTTGAGGACCCCACTGATTCCACTTTTGGGGCGAGGCCCCATGATTGACATTCTAAGATATGACATATTTGATTATGCGAGGGAGATTCTTTCTTACGCGGGGGATATGTCTCACCATTACGCATGTATATTTTAGATCGGTAGCCACATGTTGGCACAGGGTCGAGGACTTGGTTGTTATGTAATTTTTGGGGCGAGGACCCGTTATTGATTAACTATGGGTCCACACACCTATTCACCCCCTTATTACTTGTGGGTGTACCTTCTGGTCTTATGGGGGCTCAAGGGGCATTCAAGCTTGGACATTTGGGCCTTACACCCAGTTGTGATCATGTGATATTGGGAGTTAGGTTCTATTATGATTCGGTTGATCATTATTGTGCATGGGTGTACCTTCTAGGATTATGGGAGCCTAGTTGGCATACATACATAGACACTCGGGTCTTGCATCTATGTACAACCCTATGCCTAGGTTAGGGGCAGTTATGGTATGAGCCTTCACGGTTTTTGTTAGTCAGTATCGATGTTCATCACTTGGGTTGGTTCAGTTTATCATCCTTCTTTACTTTGGTCAGTTCAGTTGTGGTTTGAGGGTTCCCAGACCTGTCTATGCCTTATTCTGAGTTTGTTTTGCTATACTGTTGTAGTCTCTATATATTTTGACTTTATATATATATTCACTATTTCGCTCGGTCCAAGTATGGGTCGTGATTGCTGAGTTGGGGATTCAGGAGCGCTTAGGAGACTTCCTTGGGTTGAGCATCGACAACTCTGGTTTTGTCGTAGTCTCCTTCCTTATGATGTTCGTCTTTTGCTTTCGGACATTTGACATTGTACAGTTGTGTTATGTATTTATCGGAGCACTCCTAGGTTGTATACTATTATAGTTATTGAGATATGTATATGATATGTCCTTGCATCTGATGTAGCTCTATACAGTTGACTTCCAGGTTCTGAGTAGGTTTCAGTTATTTATGTTGTCATATTAGTTATGGTTATGACTAGAACGCTAGGACAGGTACCCTGGGGTTGGGTAATTGTCTTGCCTGTAGGTGGGATCTAGCAGGCGCCATCATGATCGGGACCGGGTTGTGACAAAAAATGTTATTATTTTGAAATGGAAGACAAACAAATTGAAATGGAAGACAAACAAATTGAAACAGATGAAATAACATGAGTCAAATGATGTATTTATATGCAGGGTATATTAATAATGACATAATTAGTACACGCATTATGAATCTCTAAATTATTAATTCTTTCATAATTTTAACCAACAATCAACCCTAAATTAACAAAAGTCGCTCAAGCTCAGTCAAATATTTTCAAATTTTATATACTCTCTATGATCAAGTTCTGATTGACTTCAAATTCTCCGATGCCTCTTTAGGTAATAATATTCTTACCTTTTATGTTTCATTGAAGATTTTTTTATAATTGGTTTTATAAAGCGAATTTTGCTTGGAAAATCACACGAGGGTTCATTAATTATTACTTAAAATTTTATTTTATTTAAATAAAAATAATCTAATACTCTCAAATTATAACCTTTTTTTCCACGCAAAAGTCACTACACTGGTGGTTGAAAACTCATTATCTTTAAAAAAAAAAAAGAAGTAGAATTATTCATATGTTCAATTAGTTAAAATGTTAAGATATTTTTTTCACCCCAATAAAACATAGAGGAATAGAAAAGGAACAATTGTACAATTATTTACAAACGTCTATTTTAATTTTTTTCATTTGTATCTCCTTTTTAACTATTTTTATGCGTTTGATGTTATGAGAGTATATATATCATCTGATGGTATCAAGAAGGAAGAGACAGTGCTAATGAAAACATTACTCAGTCACTCCTTGGATGCCATTAGAGTATATGTACTCGATGGCATAAAAGAGGTACAAGTAGTGCTTCAATGAAAAGGCAGTTCAATTACGGCTTACTACCATCAGAGTATATATATTCTGATAGTATCAAGGATGAAGAAGCAGTGGTTTAGGAAAAACACTTCTCATTTACTCCTTGATACCATTAGAATATACATAATTTGATGGAATAAAGGATGGACTGATTTAGTGAAAAGACTGCTCAAACATCGCTTGATACCATCATACTATATAGATGTCATCAGAGTATATAGATACCATTAGAGCATATATATACTCTAATGGTGTCAAGGATGAAGAAACAGTGATTCAGCAATGGAGTAGTCAAGCAAATAGTTTGGGCCCTAGATTCAATTAGGGTAAATATATTAAGTTTGATCCAATTTGAGTAAAAAAATTGCCTAATTTATTCAATTTTTGTAGTTTTCTCTAGAAGAAAAGTAAATTTTCCAACAATCTAGGCTTAATCAACATATCTATAATTTACGGTCATTTGGTTTGAAGACAAATTATGATGGAATTAGTTATATATGACGGAATTATGTTGGAATTAGTTATGATAAATTAGTTATCCTGATTTTATTTCTTGGTGAATATTTGTTTGATGTATCAAAATTAATGTGAATTGCATAATTTCTAAGAATAAGTTGTTTGTTTACAAAAGTATCCTTTATAAATGTAAAATTTGGAAAAGTGATATGTAAAAAGGACTTGAAGGGCTCAATTTTGTCATTTAAACTATTTTATCCTAGGGTAAGTCATTTCAAGACTATTATTTCACCCAGAAACTCAACTTACCTCAATACTAATTATTAATTCTAAAATAACTTATCACAAACTTTGTTACCATACAAGATATTAAAGGGTATTAAAAATTATCCCAAAATTAGTTCATTTTATCCATCACACCAAATGTGTCCTTATGTTTTGATAGCATTCAAATATACTCTTTTAACAGAATATGAACAATCGTTAGAAGTCTATTTACCTAACTAAGAGTCGAGGTCGATTCCACATGGAATAGGCTGAAACAAATCTATTAGCAATCACTTCTCAATTTGAGTTTCTACTTCCCGGAAATAATAATGCACTAAGTAAAATAGGGGTTGGTTGAGACCTAATGACAATTAACAATAGAGTAAAGACTGAGCAAGAACTAGGTGTAGACAGTATGAGACTTGGGCTAGGATTGTGTTTTTCATGACTTGTAACTAGGTAGACATTGCGTGTTCAAGTTATCATTTATTACATTGTATGCAAAATCTAGCAAGTTGGTTAACATCTAATTCACCTCATGATCCTTCTTAAATGTATGTCATTCTTCTCCTTCTAGTCCCAGAATGTATTCTTGATTAAATCTCGCCATCACTCCCGAGTTATTATTCCCTCTTGAGCTCTAGTAAATTAGATGAAAGTTGAGCCACTCAAATTTCCGTTATGATTATCTTTTTCTAATCACTACCTCCCTACAAGGAAAGTAACGAATATGAGAAGGTTCTGAATGCTTGCACTCATCAAGAAAGATATTTAGATGACGAAAATCATAATATATGCAAATCAATTCATGAAATTCGCCCTAAAGGTTAGAAAATCATAATATATGCAAATCAATTCATGAAATTTTCCCTAAAGGTTTCCTTATGAAGTTACTTTACCATGGTTCCTACAATCCTAGTTGTGGACTTAGCTATGCATGTTCAATATAAGAAACTCAATTATAGATGAAGAATTCATAGCTACATCACTTACAAAGATGAGAAAATTGAATCATGAGTCCAAAATCTGTTTTGTCGTTCAAAATGTTCCAACAGTCAATAATAATAATAAAATAAATAAAAATGCTATATATATACATGAAAAACCTAATCCTAGTAAAGATAAAAAATTGATTCGACATGGATCACGGACGAACTTCACGAGGCGAAGGATATCATGGTGTGTTCCTTTGTCAATATAGCCGCTAAACAACATTATCCCAATGCCATTACTATAAAGAATTCTCTCACAGGATATGTGTAAATAAGAATAGAGCCCAGAATAAAATCACTTACACTTTCAAAGTTCAACCAATCCACAAGTACATGTAAGAATTTCCATTTTAGCACTTGTAAATGAACACTTGCAGTAATTGAGTTGTCATTAAAACTTTACTTAAAAAAAGTGTGAAGGAAGTGTTCAGAATTTTTAAGGAAAAGAAAACGACTTGTGTATAAGAAAAATTTAAGAATTCAAATGTTAGTTAATTTTAAGGTATTATCTATTGTAAATTTTTTTAATACAGGATAAAAAATTTCAACCAATATTTCTGAAGATGATGCTTTTGTACTATACTAGAAGAGAGATTAAGGTGTGTGGTATCAACATGTCTGCTTCTGATAATTTTTATTATTGATTAAGACATTTGAGCCATTTAAATTCATAGTCCTATTTCTATCTTGCTCCATGTGATTATGTAGCATGGCATGCATGCCTGCTTTCACCGACCTCACCCATCACTCTTATCTGGTGAAGATTAAAAAAAATATTTTACATTCTCCAACTCTTTGCTTTTCGTCTCCTTCCAACTATTACTACAACCGTAAGGTAATTCACCGTCTCTATCTTTTATTTTGGATTCAATTTCTTAATTATTTTTTATTTTTACATAGTTTCTACACCTTTGATTGTATTTTTGAATCTGAGTAGAATTGAAATTAGGGCTAAATGGCATCATTCAATTTTAGAGAATCATTAGAAAGTTAAAAAATTAACCGTGTCTGATGAGATCAACGACAAATTGAAAAGAAAACAACCAAAACCATCTGCTTATAGATGAGTTCTTATTTAATCTTTATTATCTTCTTCTCCTCCTTATTCTTCTTTTTATCCATTTTTCTCTAATATGGGTTTTGTTTTGTCAAAAGAGGAAGTGACAACATTTGCCGACAAAAGGGACTATCAAGAAAAGAACATATTGAAAGAATTTAAGCTCCCCAAGAGAACGGATGAATAGTACAACAATAAAACTTCAGCGGGCATCAATAAATTATAAGTACTAAAATCATGTTTATTGAGAAATTCTTTTTATTTTTATTTTTATTTTTCAATTTGGGACAAATGAAGATACTTATTTTCTAGGAAAAACACACAAAAAGTTTTGATTTTTATTCAATTAAAATAAAAACAGCTTTTAGGAATAATTACAAAAAGAAGCACATGAACCATGACTACAAATACACACCCTTCCTCATCATTTACGACAACGAAGTTAATAATTCATACCAATTTACACCTGCTGCAACTTTATTTAAAGTTATGCTAAATATTTTTCGGCTTACAACTGTTAAAGTCCTTTATAATTGTCTAATTCCAGCTTTTTCTTTTTTGTAGTCTTCCACCTGTGTTGTCTGATTCCTGCTCTTACCTTAACTTGAACTCCTATTGCTACACCTCTGTAAGTTTTAGTCTCTCTTTCTCAATAGCTTATCTTTTATTACTAAAAGTAAATTGAAAAATTTTAAAACAAAAAATAAGAAAATTATATTAGAAATCCTCCACATGCAGTAAACAGTGGGTACAAGGGTGATGAGAAAAAGGAGAGAATATCATTTTTAGAGAATTCAATATGTTTAGAAATTCTTCAAGGACAATTCTTAATATCACTATGGTAACACCAATTATTATAAGCACAACAAAAAAATGTTAGAATGTGACTAACAAGATATTGATAGTCAAATTTGTAATGATCGTGAAGGTCATTTTTTGTATTTTTAATAAAATTACCACTTTTCCCTTTCTGAAAGTTGCTTTGAGTTATTTATGGTTGAGTCTAAAAGTCAGATTGCAAAAACCTTGTAAAAAGTTATAATTTTACTAAAGGAAGAGTTTTTAAAGGCTTAAAGTTTGAAATTTTGAGTTTTGATGTCATCTTGAGTTTCGGGTGTTAGAATGTAATTTTGTTGATCCCATTAGCTCTTGAATGAGGAATTTGGTAGAGGGGAACTGACAAAACTAAATTCGGAGTTAAAACAGAGATTTTGGACCCAAAGTTACATTTTAGTTGAATTTGGATCATAGTTTGACTTGGATCAACATTCAGAGTTCGAAAGCTCTAATGCAAATTCTGATGGTTCCATTGAGTCCAGAATATCATTTCCGGTAGGATTGCATATTTGGTTCATATTTATAGGGTCCCAGATGAGTTCCAAGGGTCAAAAAACACGTTTTGAAGGGTGTTGGTGCAAGTTGACCGCATTCAACGCGGGTCAACAACTTTTTTCTTTTATTTTTATTGCTAAAAATATCCCTTTCTTCTCCATTTTTGACTACTCCACCATTTTATTTCATTTTTGAATTTAAAATCTTGGAGGTGCAATTTTGAACAAGTTTTTTTTCATATATTTTAATTTGGGTAAACTTCCAAAACACTAAATCTTTGATTTTCAGTATTTGAATTATGCTTTTAACTTGAAATTTTTTGTTTCAATCCTCCAATTTTTATGGGTTTTTAAGAACATGATTCAAACTTTAAATGATGATTTCTCCCCCAATTTGTACTCAGAATTTATAGAATTTTCACCCGCAAACTCTATTTTTTGTGTAACATTTGATTTTGAGCTCAATTTTTAGATTTGAAATTTTTGAAAAATAACCTAATGTTTTACTATTTTACCTCTGGAGATAATTCCTATCAATATGGGTATCAATTGACTCCTTTTGACATGTATATCTCATTCTTGAGAGTGGTTTGTGTTTTGGAGTCAATTTTGTAAATTTATTCATTTGGATAGCTAGTTCGTGTGCGGTTCAACCTTAAAAATTGTGGTGATTTGGAATCCATAGAAGTGAAAAAGACTTAGATTTGAGTTGATTGAGATGTGTTGAACTCGTCATGGTTGAATTTTGGTAGTCAGTGTTGTTTTAAGTGGCTGAATTCAAAGTAATTATTTTGGTGGAAGATGGTAAGACTGGTTAGGAATCATGGACTTTGAAAAGTCATATCTCTTGGTATGAGATGAATTGTGTGGGCTATTATATATCAAATCGAAGCTGTTTGAGTTAACTTCGCATTGCAATAGGTTTCACACGATTCAGAGTTAGTATTTGGAAGTTATGGCCCTTGCAGTGAGACTGCCCGTATTCGTAAGTATGGTGGAAAATGATTCAGATTTGAGCTGAAGTGAGGAACCATGGACTGTATGGTGGTTCACGGTCCGTGGTGTGTCTTGTGAAGTGTTCCAGTGAGCTCTTCAAGGTTTGGGGCTGGAGTCCATACCAAGTGATGCTCCACGCACTAGTACACGGTCTGTGTGTAGCTACATGGTCCATGAGACCCCTCGTGAGTTGATCCAGAAAGTCCCCCGAAAGTTCAAGTTGAAGCCAAGACCAAGTGAGGAGGTCTCACGGACATCCGTTAACCTGTAGACAACCCCTGGGAAGCCTTACGTGAGCCCCTATTTCTGTGATCTTGTCCATTTCATTAATGATTACTTCATAATTTGGTTTAATCCCATGCCCCTTTTAGTCTTTTTAAAGTCTCCTAAAGCCCCCAAATCAAACCCTAATCCCCTTTAATTCATTCTAAAACTCTTCAATCCTCACTAAAATTCTCTCAATTCTCTTGACCTCCATTGATGAAAGCTTGAAGAAATTTAGGCAAAAT
>JBCEWC010012177.1:0-16061 GCA_038996855.1 Solanum aculeatissimum
GTATGCATAAGAGTAATGAAAGTGATTTGGCTTTTAAGCCCAAGTATGCATGGTTTGATGTTCATGTGTCAAGTTTCTATTTTAAAAGTATGTATATGTATATGTATTCTTGTGGGATGATGACTTAGTACCGAGAAGGATTGGGGTAGTAAGTGGGCTATCCCCAAGGGTCCCACTCCTTTCCCGAAACTATGTGCTAACGTAGGGTTCTACCAAAATGGGAGACCTGTAAGGTATGCTTTGATATGATATGCCATGTTATGTAAATCCTTCTGAAATGGGAGACCCGTAAGGAAGGTGTCCATCACATTGAAATAGGAGGCCCGTAAGGTGTGGTGTAGATTATCTTTGGCAAGTAATCTTCTCCGATCCAATGGGAGACTTCATTGGGAAAGTTCATGTTGTAGCTCACATGAATTTGGATGTCGGTTATGGTTCCATCCCCGCTATATTATAAGCATTATGGCATTTCATGCATCATGATTATTATAGCATATTGATATATTGCTCTTTCTTATATTCACTTCTATATATGTGCCCTTGCCATGTAGGTTGTTATAGGTTCATGTGCATATCCATTGCATGCCCACATACTTAGTGCTTTATTGTGCTAACCCATACTCTTTTCTACATGTTCTAACCATGTAGGGACCGGAGACTACCTCTATCTACCTCTACACGACGATTGATCTCTTGAAGCTACTAGCTTGTGGTGAGCCTTTTGTTCAAGGGCAATAACTACCCTCTATCTCTCTTGTATTTGTTTACTTCCTTATTTCATGTATTGAGGGTGAGCCTCAAACTTTTTCGAGGCCCCGCTCTTTCTATGTAGAGGAAATGTTGGACATGCTACACGTTGTATTATGCTTATTTTGGGTTGTTATGACTATGGGGATTATGTTATGGAAACGATGTTCCTATTATGCTTATGCTTATGATTATGCTTATGGGCTTGTGATTATTGGGAATTTGCTTATGTGGAATGTCCCATAACCCCAGTGTGCCCCCATAGCTTGAGTCCTACTTACCAGCCCCTTAGAAACACTTGTTATGTGCTATGTGATTCATGCTTATCATATTCTTGGCAACATCCCCATAGCTTGAGTCCAAAGTCCCGTTTCCCCTAGAATTATATGTTATGTATTTATTTTCCGCGCTTCTGAACTGATGATGTGTCTGATGATGCTATGATGGCTTGATTGAGGACCTTCAGGTTCTCCTTAGCCATGTCACATCTACGCCCCACTTTCGAGTCATGACAAATGCATAGGAGTAGCTCATTCTAGTCATAACAAGATGGTGTAAAACACCCAAGATGTTCATAAATCTATATCAAGACGATTTATGATCACACTCTAGTTAATTCCCATGTCTTACCAAAAACCAAGTCAAATCGTAACAAGAGTTCCATCAAACAAACCTTTCATGCTCATGAATGCAATGCATGGATGACCCTTGAACAACATTGGTATTGGATATCAATACTTAAACCATTATAAGAATAGTTTCATATTCAAACGTAATGAAAATCATCAATCAAAATACAATTCTTAATACCCATGCTTGAATTGAAGAACAAAAGAATGATACAACCAAAATCTTCAGAAAATCATTGGGGGTCAACAACTAGGGATTTAATTCATCTTAAAATAACCACCAAAGTACAACCCATAACTCAATTGAATTAATTTCTTCATAAATTAAAAGTCCCGATTCAGAAGTAAGTGAAATTTTCATCAAATTTAATAAAAGAAAAGTTTTGGTCTTCATGGTTGAAAGAGGAACCATGAATCAATCCCACATACCTTGATTAGTCAAGAAGAACAAGAAGAATTTAAGGAGATTGAGTTTCCCGTGATTCCTAAGCTTGTCTTCAATTGAACGTGAGAGAAATTTGAGAGGATTTGGAGAAATTTGATTTGAATAATGAAGAATAGGATTAAATCAGGGGTTTAGGAGAGTTTTAAAGAACTAAAATAACCCTAGGATTAATTAAAAATTACCATTAAACCCTTAATAAAACGTGAATGAAAACAAAACACTGTCACTGCCGAAGTGGACTACACGAACCGTGTAGTATCTCACGGTCCGTGAGTCTAACCGTGATGCCTCACTTGGCAAAATTACAAATTTTGAAATGGATAGGAAAAATTTGAGACATCACCTATACGGTACCCTACACGGACCGTGTAGTGGTCCGTGGAGTCTTTCTTAGCCCGCGGCCTTGGCTCAGAGCCTTGGCCACTCACTAGAGTCCCATACGGTCTAGCTCACGGACCATGTAGTGGTCCATGGAGCCTTCCTTGGCCTGGAGCCTAGGCTCAAACCTTTGTGGAGTCACTGCCTCTCCACACGGACTGGTTAATGGTTCATTAGCCTCTACACGGCGCGTGGTCCTGTCGTGAGGCAGTGACTTAGCCAATTTTCTAAAAGAAAATCCCCGTGCATGCAGTTCACCAAAAAGGCAATAACTTCTTTCTCCGAATTCCATGAAACTAAGTGTGTTGGGAAGATAACTTAAAGAGCTTCAATTTGATAGGTCGTGGCCCATACAATTCATCCCGTACCAAGAGTTATGGCCATTTAAAGTCAGCACTCCCTTAAGGCCTCAAGCCAAAATTAACAAATACGACTTCTCCCAAGACGGTCGTGCATGGGAGACTCAAAACTCTCAAAAGATAAATAAGATAGATTCAAATCAGCCCTCAAACAGTAACACAACGTTCAAAATTTTTTGGGTTTTTACATCATCTCCCCCTTAGGAACATTCATCCTCGAATGGGCTAGAACAAGGCTTGAAGGACTCAATCAATATGAGGCGTTTCAAAGTAAAACATAATGCATCATTCATCATTTCACAAGTTATTTAAAACCCATGTCAAGACATCATTCAAGAAATTTTCGTTCACATGCATGCATGTAAGGTCATGAACTCAAGAAAACAAGAATTAAAACCATTTGGAAGAGTAGAATCTAGTACCTTAGGCTTAAGTAGATTGGAAGAGATAAGAGTATCACTTCATCATGTGTGACTCCACTTTCCATGTAGCATTATCCACATGTTGATTTCTCCACAGCACCTTAACCGAAGTTACCTCCTTGTTGCGAAGTCATTTAACTTACCTATCAAAGATTTTAACCGGTACCTCTTCGTAAGTCAAGTTATCCTCAACCGTGACATCTTCCAAAGGTACAATTGCTCTAGGGTCACCAACCAACTTCCTCAACTTCGAAACATGGAACACCGGCTGAATGGAGGTCATATCCAAAGGCAAATCTAATCTATAAGCCACATTGCCAACTCGCTCAACAATCTCATATGGATCGACGTATCGAGGGCATAACTTGCCCTTTTTTCCAAAATGCATAATGCCCTTCATAGGTTATACCTTCACATAAACCCAATCACCTACATGAATTTTGAGGTCTCTTTTCCTAGCATCCGAGTAGGACTTTTGACAACTTTGAGCCATCTTCAACCTCTCTCTAATCAACTTCACCTTTTCTATAGCTTTAATAACCAAGTCTGGGCCTAACAATGCCATCTCCCCCAACTCAAACCATCCCACCGGGGACCTACACCTCTTACCATATAAAGCTTCAAGTGGAGCCATACCAATAGTAGTATGATAACTATTGTTGTATGCAAACTTGATAAGCAGTAGATGGTCATACCAATGTCCCTTCAATTCCAACACACATTCCTTTAACATATCCTCCAAGGTTTGAATTGTCCTATCGGCTTGCCCATCGGTTTGAGGATGGAAAGCAGCGCTCAATTTAATCTTAGTACCAAGTTCCTTTTGAAACGATCTCCAAAAATGAGAAGTAAATTGAGTACCATAATCCGATATGATAGACCTCGGTAAACCATGCAACCTCACCAATTCCCAAATATACAATTTAGCATAACCTCAGCAATATAAGTAGTCTTGACCGGTAAGAAGTGAGCTGACTTGGTCATTCAATCAACAACAACCCAAATAGAATCAAACTATTTACGAGTATGGGGTAACCCAACTACAAAGTCTATATTCACATCTTCTCACTTCTATGTAGGAATCTCAATATCTTGGGCCAAAATACCAGGCCTTTGGTGCTCCATCTTAACTTGTTGGCAATTCAGACATTCCGACACAAACTTGGCTATGTCCTTCTTCATTCCATGCCACCAATACACCTCTCTCAAGTTCCAATGCATCTTAGTAGATCTCGGATGAATAGAATATTGGGAACCATGAGCTTTATTCATGATAGTCTCCCTAAGGCCATCGACATTTGGAACACACAACTGGCCTTGATACCGTAGTACACTATCTCCCCCTTGGGAGAAAACATCTATCTTCTTTTCGGCAACAAACTTCTTTAACTCTACCGAGGAAGGATTCAAATCTTGTTTTGCCTTTACATCAACGATTATCGAAGACTCAGACCTATTTTGGACAAGAAGGCCACCATCATCCGAGTTGGCTAATCTAATACCCAACCTAGCCAAATGGTACACATCCCTTAACAAATCCTTCTTCTCCTCATCAATGTGCGACACACTTCCCATGGATAACCTACTAAGGGCATCCACTACAACATTCGCCTTACTCAGATGGTATAAAACACTCATGTCATAATCCTTGAGTAGTTCCAACCATCTCCTCTGCCTCAAGTTCATATCACTTTGAGTGAATACATATTGCAAACTCTTGTGATCGGTTAAGAAATCAACGTGGATGTCATACAAGTAATATCTCTAAATCTTCAAAGCAAACACCACCGCCGCCAACTCGAGATCATGGGTCAGATAATTTTATTCATGCACCTTCAATTGCCGAGATGCATAAGCTATAACTTTACCATGTTGCATGAGCACATTACCAACCCAATCCACGATGAGTCATAATACACCACAAATCCATCTAATCCATTCGGCATGGTCAAGATAGTAGTCGATGTAAGTCGGTCCTTCAAGGCCTGAAAACTTGTAATGACCCCAAATTTTTTGAACTTTGTATTGGTGGGTCAAGGTACATTTTGAAATTGTTATGGTTGGTTAGTGATGATCATGGGTTCTATTTAAGTGATCATATTCAAAGTAATCGTGTTGGGGGAGTTTTGTATGCAACTATGTGGAAGGACTAATTTTGGATGGCCATATCTCTTGGTATGAGATGTGCTGTGTAGAAAACGACATATCAAATTGAAGCTCTCTGAATTATCTTCGCAACCAAATTAGTTTCACTCAAATAAGAGTTTATATGTGGAAGTTATGGACGTTTTGGTGGGAGTATCTGTGGCCAAAAGTGTTCTGGAAAGGGAGGGCCAAAGTTGGCTAAGACAGGGCCATATGGATGGCCCACGGACCGTGTAGGGGTTCATGACCCATGAGCCCATCCGTGGGTTGATCTAGAGAGTGGGCTAGGAGATGGACCAAGGCCCAGAACCAAGTAAGGCTCCACGGACCACCCATGTGATGCCTCACAGTCTGTCAGGGGCATCCGTGGAGTGGTCTAGAGACTTCTTAGACCCCAGGGCTAGGACTCCGGAACAAGTGAGGCTCTATGGACCAGTGTAAGGTCTGTGTGCAGCTTCATGGATCGTGAATCCTATTGTGGAGTGATCCAGAGAGTCTACCAAGATTTCAAGCCAAGGTGTGAACCAAGTCAAGCCACATGGTAGGGTTCACAGTTCGTGAGCCAGTACACGGATTGTGTGGGTGCTTCCGTCAGTGACTGTTCCAGTTATCTTCTCCATTTCATTAATGGTTAAATAGTAATTTTATTTATTCCTAGGGCCGTTTTAGCCTTTCTAAACCCTCCTAAAACACCTTAATTGAACCCTAATTCATTAAAGCTCTCAATTCCTCACCCAAAATTCTCTCAATTTTCTCTCATCTTCCATTGGATACCAAGCTTGAAATTAGGGGAAACTCAAGTCTACATTAGAATCTTCTCAATCTTCTTGTTAAATTCAAGTATGTGGGATTGATTCATGGTTTCTCTTTCAACCATGAAGACCCAAAATCCTTTTCTCAAATTTTGATAAATTATGATTTTTCATGAAATGGGTCTTTTTAATTAAGAATGATTTAGTGAATTGAAGTGTGGGATATTCTTATTTAATGATTTCAAGATGAATTAAGCCCCTAATTGGTGAATTCCTTTGATTTAATAAAGGTACAAGTATGTGTGTCCCCTTACTCTTTAATCCTTGCATGGGTAGTGCCAAATTTAGATTTAATTGTTGAGTTAACTTTGAATTGCATATGGATTCTTCCTAATTTGGATTTAAATTATGAATTCTAGTACCCATGTTATTCTCATCATCAACCATGGCATTTGCATGCATGAACATGGATTTTTTGAAGGATATGATGTGGGATAAGTCCCAATTATGTTTATGACTATGATTTTGAACAAGTATGGGTTATGACAAGAATGTGATCACATAATGTCTATGATATGGCTCTTTGAGCAACCATGGGTGTTTACACCAACATGATATGATTTGAAAAGTATAGAGCTACTCTTATGCATGAAATTTGACATGAAAACGTATTAGGCTTTTCAGTCCAATGAACCATGATTATGAAATATGTTTGACTTTTAGTCACGTATGTATGAATATGAAGTAAGTAATTTGGCCTTTAAGCCCAATTATGCATGGTATGATGTTAAGTGTTTCCATTCCGTTGTAAAGGCATGTATATGTATATGTATTCTTGTGGGATGACGACTTAACACCGAGTGGTATTAGAGTAGTAAGTGGGCTATCCTCAAGGGTCCTACTTCTTTCTCTCAACTATGTGCCAACATAGGTTATGCAACAAAAATGGGTAGGTCCTGTAAGGTATTCTATGATATGATATGATATGTTATGGAAACCCTTCCGAAATGACCGGGTCATAAGAAAGGTGGCTATCACACCGAAATGACCGGGTCGTAAGGTATGGTGTAGGTTACCTTTGGCAAGTAATCTTCTCTCATCTTATAGGAGGCCTCATCGGGAAAGCTCATGTTGTAGCTCACATGAGTTTTGATGTCGGTTATGGTCACGTTCCCTATACTATAAGCATTATGGCATTTCATGCATCATGAATTTCTTGGCATATTGATTTATTATCCTTTCCTATATTCTCCTTCTATGTATGTGCCCTTGTCATCTAACTTGGTTATAGGCTCATGTTCATATGCATTGCATGCCCGCATACTTAGTGCATTATTATGTGCTAACCCATACTATTTATCTACATGCTCTAACCATGTAGGGATCAGAGGTGACTTTTATCCCTCATTGGACGGCTAAACGAGATCCTTGAAGTTATTACTTGTGGTGAGCCCTATACTCCAAGGGCAACACCCACTTTCATCTACCTTGTCTTTACTTTATGTTCCTTTTCTTTATGACTTGAGGGTGAGCCCGGAATATGTCGAGCCCCCGTCATATATTATGTAGAGGCGTTGTTGGACATATCAAACTCTATTGTAGGTTATGCTATGTGATACTTGTAATGATATGACTATCTATGTTAAGTTATGGTATCTTATGTTATGCTTCCGTTTCTACTTATGCTATTATTAACACAACCCAAAAGTGGGTCCTAGATGTGACATGGAGAATGAGAACCCGAAGGGTGTCGATCAAGCCATCATAGCATCATCGGTTCAGAAGTGTAGAAAAGTAAACACATAACACATAATTCTAGGGGAAATGGGGCTTTGGACTCATCCTATGGGAATGTTTTCGGGAATGGGATGAGCATGAATCACATAGCACATAACAAGTATTTCTAAGGGGTGGGTAAGTAGGGCTCAAGCTATGGGGGCATACCGGGTTAGGGGACTTTCCACATAAGCACATTCCTAACATTCACAATTCCATAAGCATAATCAAACATCATCTCCCCCTTGGGAACATTCATCCTCGAATGAGCAAAACTATAGCTTGAGGACAACTATCAAACAAGAAACATTTTCATCAAACTTATAACGAACCATGCATCATTTTAAAATCTTTCAAAGCTCATGTCAAAACATCATTTAAATCATTTTCGTGCTCGTGTATGCATGCAATGTCATGAAACTCAAGAATATAAAGATTTAGGACTATACAAGGATAGAACCTAGTACCTTAGGCTTGAGTAGATTGGAAGAGATAGGGATATCGCTCTGTCATGTCCAAATCCGTTTCCCACATTGCACTCTCCACGTCTTGGTTCCTCCAAAGCACCTTAACCAAAGCTACCTCCTTGTTGTGAAGCCGCTTCACTTGCCTATCCAAGATCTCAACCGGCACCTCTTCATAGGCCAAATTCTCCTTAACCATCACACCCTCCAAAGGTGTAATTGCCTTAGGATCACCAACCACTTTCCTCAACATGGACAAATGGAATACCGGATGAATGAAGCTCATGTCCAAAGGCAACTCCAATCTATAAGCCACAATGCCAACCCGTTCCACAATCTCATAAGGTCTGATGTACCGAAGGCTCAACTTTCCCTTTTTGCGAAAACGTATGATGCCCTTCATGGGAGACATCTTCACATACACCCTATCGCCAATATGAAATTCAAGTTCCCTCTTCCTAACATCTGAATAAGACTTTTGGAAACTTTGGGACATTTTCAACCTTTTCCTAATTAACTTCACCTTTTCTATGGCCTCAACAACCAAGTCTGGGCCTAACAAGGCCGCCTCACCTATTTCAAACCAACCAACCAGAGATCTACATTTCCTACCATACAAAGCTTCAAATGGAGCTATACCGATGCTAGCATGAAAGCTGTTGTTGTAGGCGAACTCAATGAGAGGTAGATGATCATCCTATTTTCCTTTGAATTCCAACATACAAGCCCGTAACATGTCCTCCAAGGTTTGAATTGTTCTTTCGGCTTGTCCATCGATTTGAGGATGAAATGTGATGCTCAAATTGATCATAGTACTAAGTTCCTTTTGAAAAGACTTTAAAAAATGAGAAGTAAATTGAGTACCACAATCTGATATGATAGACCTTGGCATACCATGAAATCTCACCAACTCCCGAATATACACCTTAGCATACTCCTTGGCAAGCTCCAATGGTAGATGCAAAATTGTCCAATCTTCTGTCCCAATTCAACTATAAACGCATTCTGAACCCTAACAAGTAAAATGATAATTTTCTCCAATTCCTCCATCCATATTCATATATCCTTAGAGAAAAACACACCTTAATGTAGATTTTAGTTTAGGGTGAGGATTTAGAGAAAGTTCTCTACAAATACTAGAGTGGATTGAAGAGTGTGGGCTTCAATTGTATTATCTTTCACTCACTCTTTCTTTCCTTGTTCTTGAATCTTAATTTATAGATTTAATTGAGCTTCGATGCTAAATTATTTATGGGTATTGATTATTTCTCTTGCTTTCATGTTTTGTTGGTGATTTACTTGAAAACTCAAGTGAGTTCTTCCTAACTAGTGTTAGTTCAATTCAATTGATGTTTGGGTTTATACTTGCCTTCATGTTTAGCTTATGATTTATGGTTGCAAACTTAAATTTAGGCTATATCTTTGATTATTGCATGAGAATATGTAGTTGAAGTAGAGGGTTTGTATGGTAGCCATAGATTCATGTGTTGAGTACCTCAATAGGACTCAATTGCTAAGGCTTTAGGTGATTATACTATCAATTGCTCAAGCATTAGCATGTTTGAGTGATTAGCATATAGAGGATGTAGTTGGCTCTTATGAAACATCATATTCTTCCTAGTCGAGATATGATTACAAAAAACCTAGCCTACCCATAAAGTCAATTTAATGCTAGGTGTGATGGATCAATTTTGTTTTGATTGATTATCGTGCTCCATATCCTTGCTTCCTTGGTTGATCAATCCTATCCCTATTTGCATTTTTCTTATTAGGAGTAGTTCTTAGCTTAGTCCTCCCCCATTTAGTTAGAATTCTTGATTGGTACTCGCTTGTCGAATCAAAATCTAGTATCCATAGGTCCTTGCTCTAATCAATTGCTGATGCATTGTTCCATGTGGGATTCAACCTTGACCTCTAAAGTTGGATAAATATGATGATGACGATCACCCCTATGTCCATTAGTGAAGTAGGGTTGAACGACATCATACACCCTCACTCAAGCTCATTCAATGATAAGTCAAATTCCACATAATACATAATCATGTAGTATACATGTAGTCATCAACATAATTCATTGTTCATAAAATCATAATTTCATAGCTTGTAAGATAGGTATAAAACAAAGTAAGCCAATTCATGTCATAAGAATAGTCTCTCTATATGGTTGCATAAAGTGTGGGTATATACCCCATCTTATCATCTTGCATAAACATTAGGGTATTATATCACCTTCACAATCATGTTCATAGACATACTTTCATATATTAAAATCGTATTCATGAAAACATAGCTTAGCGTAGTAAATTAAGGTCAAATATGAGTTCATGAACAATTGAGGCTAAAATCATGAAATTGAATCAGATATAAGATCAATGCAATTGAAATCAAATTGAATCATAATTAAGAGATTCCATATCAATTTCATAAGCCCTTAATTAACATACTCCTTAAATCCCCTAAAAACCAATTGAGAATCATGAAATCCATGTAAATCGTCATAATTAATATATAATAGGAATATTATTCTTGTAATCATCATAATTAAAGCATTTGAATAGAAATCATAAAACCCCATAAGTTTCATGCTTAAACTTTGAAGAAAAGTAAGTTTGGATTTGGGCTCCATGGATAAAATTACTCCATGGATGAAGCCCTACACACCTTGATCATCCTTGGAAAGCTTTGAACCCTTAAGCTTCAATAACGAATCCCCTTGAGAGAAACGACTTAGTGTTTTGAGATATATTAAGGAGAGAATGAGTTTGAGAGTGTTTGAGGGTATATTTATTAGAGTTGAGGTGGTTAGGATAGTTATTAGGGTCGAAACAACATAGTTTAGTAGTTAAACGGGTAAGAAATGATCAAAGAGCCCCTCACTAATTTTGACCGAACCAAGTCTATGAGAGGAGTCTATGAGTCATAGACCCAACTAAGACTCATGGATCCCAAGTTTTGTCATGACCCAAAAATGGATTGCAACTAAAGAATAATGAAATAAAGCAGAAACATCATAATATAACATCAAATATCTCAAAATATGGAGTCATGAGTGCAAGAGCATCTATAGCAATGCGGAAGAGTAAATACAACTATCTTAAAAAGAAGTACATGAATGTCTCATAATGTCTTATATAAAGTCTAATGGAAAGTAACAAAGATAATCCCAAAGATCCATGGCAACTCAAAGTCTGAGCCTCATCGATATGATCTAGATGGATGCATGTAATACTCCACAAGAGTGAATCAACTACCCAGTGTGGGTCCCTGTTCTCGATCTATAGAGGAAAACAAATTAGGGGTGAGTACGCCAAAATATACCCAGTAGGTTCAACCGATTGTGTAAGGGGGATCGAACAAATATGAAATAATCAAGAATCCTACACCTGCATCAAAAAGGTTAGTACCAAATAAAGTATATACAATAATCCTTATACGTTCCCCCACATAACCAATATGATGATAACTCTAGCAAGTAGTCCATGATACAATACATATGAAATGTATGGATGCAATGCCATCGTAGGCCATGAATAAAGTGGAATCATGACCATTGCAGGGACGATGTACAAATCTATCGAGCCAAAGTTTAGAACCCGAGGACGTCACAGGGAATGCACTCAAATAAGTCAAGGCAACACAGGGCATAAACTAATGTATCTCGAGATGTCACAGGCCTTAGGTGGTACAGATAAAATATATGATAAGTGCATGCCAATGCCAACATATATAAGTAAGGAATGTGCATACCAATGCAACAACAGGGTCAGATATGTGCATACCTATAAAACAACTATGTATAAGCTCAGTGCATACCAATGCAATAATAAATTATATCTCCATGCATATCAATGCAACAATTAAGTATAAGCTCAGTGCATGCCAATGCAATAATAAAGTATAAGTTCAGTGCTTACCAATTCAACAATAAAGTATATCTCAGTGCATATCAATACAACAATTAAGTATAAGCATCAGTACAAGCCAATGCAATAATAAAGTATAAGTTCAGTGCATACCAATGCAACAATAAAAGTGTATCTCAGTGCATATCAATGCAACACTTAAGTATATAAGTGATGACTCATAAGTAACTATATTTGTAAACAATGGCCATGGCATTACCTGGCTAGGCCCAATTCATCATTTAATACCATAATTCCATCAATAGGCCATCCAACATCTCTTTTTCATTAATATCTAAATTTCCAACAATTCTACACCCTGCAAATCATAAAATATACTCAAATTTTCCAAATATTATATAAATATCGCTAAAATTCCACTTAACCTTTTCAAAGGTGTTCAAGATCTCATATTATAATAATTAGATCCAAAGTGCCTCAAATCTCAAGAATTCAACTCAATTTATCGATAAGATCACAGTCTACTCATATTTCGACACAACTAGATTTACATATTTGCCACAAGGCTAACATATTGAATCATCTACTCATCAATCAACCTATATCTTCAATTACCCCATAACATACTTGATAACTCAAATCCAGTCCCAATAAGGTTAGCTGAACCTACCTCAATACCAAAGCCGTACTCAAAAAGGCTTTTAATCAACTCAAGTCTCCCAAAGATCCTTTAATCGACCAATAACTATTAAAATTTAATATTATGCATCAAGAGGTACATTTTGATATCCATATTGACATGAATTAGGCTTAGAGGCAAACTGGTCAATTTTAGGGCTAAAATTCGAAAGTCTAAAATCTAAAAATTGACTTTAAAAATGAGTTCTATACAAAAAATAGAGTTCATGGTTGAAAATCCCACTAAAATCAAGCTTAAATCAGAGGAGAAATCAACATTTAAAGTTTGAAATTCATGATCTAAAATTTCTTAATTTTGGCATCTAAAATCATGAAATTTAAGATGAAATCAAGATAAAAACTTATGAAATATGATCAATATAACGTTAAAATTACTTACCAAGCAACAATCTTTGGAAACCTCTCTTAAAAATAGCCTAAAAAAGCTTGGAAGTTAAAAAATTGATTAAAAATGGTATTCCCCAATTTTTATTTTGTCCAAGTGTAAGAACCTCTCCACGGTCGCTGATGGGGACCCGCGAACACAGAAGATAATGGCCAAAAAGACCTTCATGATCGTAAAGACCAACCCGCAAACTCGGAGTGTTTGCTAAGTGGGTATCATACGCTTATGTGCTCCGCGTACGCGGAGCCTATCCCGAGAATGTGAAGTGCAGAGCCATCAACACCTCCGCAAATACGGGGGATCATCCACAAAAAAGCTGAGAAGAAATCATACTTGCACCAGAAACTGTGCACCAGCAAAACTCAGATCTAACTAAACTCGAAATAGGCACTCAAAGCTCATCCAAAATCATAATTACACAAAATTTATAAGTATCCATAACAGAAACAGTGATCCGGACTCAACAGAATCATCATAAATTAGTTTTAAGGCTTTCTTTCCCTATTTACCAATTCAAGTCATATAAACTAGTTTAAGACTCAAAATAGAAAAACTGCCCTCAACAACTCCAAAAATTATTCTAATATCATTTCTAGCATTAGTTTCACCATCCACAACTACTGGAACTGTCAAATTTTTGATCTAAACTTCTGAACTCTAAATGTTAAGTAAAGCCAAAACTTTAGTCTCAGAAACAACTAAAATCACAACTTTGGGCCTAAAAACCTCATTGTTTACTCCAAATTCAGTTTTGTAACTTCTTATAATTTAGTTTCAACATGTCCGAGCTAATGAAATTGACGGATGCCTGATTCAATACTAGAAAATTAGAATGGTATAAAAACTCACTTTTATAATAACTTAAGCTTCCAAAAAGTGCATAAACTAATATTTTCTATTTAAAAACTTAGGATTTCAGTTCCAACCATTCAAATAGTTTAAAATAGGCCCAAAGCAACTAACAAAATGGTAACAAATAATTTTTCACAAATAAGGCAAAAAATGACTAAGCAGGTCATTACATCATTCACCATTAAAAATAATGTTCACCCTTGAACATAAAGGAAAAAATAGTACCTAAAGCCTTAAAAAGGCTGGGATATCTGGTCCGCATGTCGGACTATAACTCTCAAGTAGCCTCATCAACAGAACAGTGTCACCACTGAACCTTTATAGAAGGTATCTCTTTGGATCTCAATCTCCAGACCTACCTGTCTAATATAGCTATAGGCTCTTCCTCAAAGGAAAAAATCTAAACCCAACCCAACAGAGTCATAAGAGATCACATGGGTCTCATTGGGAATGTACCAGGGGACCATAGAAACATTGAAAACAGGATAGACAGATGATAATCTCGGTGGTAATGGCAACTCATAGGCAACCTCACCAACTCTCCTCAAAATCTCAAATGGACCAATAAACCTGGGACTAAGCTTACCCTTCTTCCCAAATATCATCATACTCTTCATGGGAGAAATCTTTAGCCAAACACTTTCATAACAGAGAACTCAAGAGGCCTAGTCCTCTGATCAACATAACTCATTTGGCAACTCTGAGCTGTCAAAATCCTACCCTGAATCAAGAAAATCTGATTCATGGCATCTCTAAGTAGGTCCACACTCCAAACCTCATCAGAACCTGAGTCAAACGATCCAATGGGTGATCTACACCTCCAGCCATACAAGGCCTCAAATTGTGCTATCTAGATGCAGAATGGTAACTATTATTATACACGAACTCAGCCAAAGGTAGGTGTTGGTCCCATCGGAATCCAAAATCAATAATACAAGCCCATAACATGTCCTCTAACACCTTAGTGGTGCGATTGGACTGACTATATGTCTGGTTTAGAATGCTCAACACAAATCCATTCTAGTACCCAAACCATGCTATAAAGCACACCAAAAATTAGAAGTGAACACAAATCTCCTGCCTGACACTATAAACACTAGCACAACATGAAATCTAATAATATCCCGAATTTACAACCTAGAAAACTGCTCCACACTAAGCTAGTCTTCACCGGTAAGAAATGAGCCAACGTGGTCAAATGATCAACCACTACCCAAACTGAATCAAACTTGCCTAGAGTCATAGGCAAACCTGTAACAAAGTCCATAGTCAATTTTTCCTTCTTTCACTTGGGAATAGGCATCTTTTGTATCACTCCATTGGGCTTTCAGTGCTGATACTTGACTTGTTGGCAATTCAAACACTTTTTCACACATTTATCTATGTCCCTTCTCATTCGAAACCACTAATCATGTTCTCTTATGTCATGGTACATATTTGTCACACTCGGATGGATGGAATATCTAGTGCAATGTGCCTCTTCTAGTATCAATTACACCCAATTTCCCATCTTAGACATACAAACTCTATCATTTATCGTCAAAACACCTACAGAATCAATAACAACCACCTTGGCTTCACCCTTCAACACTTTGTCACGAATCAAGCACAATCTGGTGTCCTCAAATTGATGAGCGCATATCTGATCAATTGTCATGACCTAGAGGTGAGGCCTAGATGTGACATGGCGAAGGAAAACCTGAAAGTCCACGATCAAGCCATCATAGCATCATTACTCACATCATCAGTTCGGAAGCGCGGAAAAGTAAATACATAACACATAGTTCTATGGGAAATAGGGATTTAGACTCAAGCTATGGGGATGTTGTCAGGAATGGGATGAGCATGAATCACATAACACATAGAAAGTATTTCCAAGGAGCGGGTAAGTAGGGCTCAAGCTATGGGGGCATACCGAGTTAGGGGACTTTCCACATAAGCACATTCCCAACATTCACAAACCCATAAGCATAATCATAAACATAAATGGAACATTGTTTCCATAAATAAATCCCAATAGTCATAGTATCACAATAAAGCATAATATAACGTGCAAGAGTTTAGTGTGTCCAACATAGCCTCTACATAAGAAAGAGCAGAGCCTCGATATAGTTTGTGGCTCACCCTCAATACATGTAGCAAGAA